>BQNB010010929.1:41480-82690 GCA_026074375.1 Tanacetum coccineum
AATTTATGGTGTTTGTGTGGTTTAGGTGGCTAACGAACAAAACACACACACACAAGTGTGTCTTATTTTTTGAAATGAAGATGGAATGAATGGAATGTTAGTGGATACATGGAATATATTGTACATTGCATGGACACCTTTGCTAGAAAATAGCCATGTTATCTCCCATTGACTATCTTGACCGACCATGGGATCCTATGGGGTCTCGGGTCTTTCTTTTCGTGTTGAAATCACATAAAAGCTCGTAAAACTCAACCGTAAATTTTACCCCACAGTTAATTAGCATTTTTATTCACCTTAAAAATATTTTTCCATTAACCTAGAGTATTTACACGACATATTTTTACTTTAAACCCTTCAAAACTCATTTGGATATTAACGGACATGTCATGACTCGTTTTTTGGCATTTTTCAAAATTCACGGGTTAAACCACCCGGAATACAAATAACATAATAATATCCTCAAAAAAGGAATATTATTCATAGATAACCATAAATTACCACAATTTTCAACAAAATCACCACCGTCAACACGGTACAAAATCTAAATAAACTGACAAACGTCAAACAGTCAAAGGACTATAAATGAAATATTCATAACACAAAAAGGGTAAAGGTTACACTTTGCGACATTTGTATGTGCGCGTTATCAGGCACGCCCAACCAAAAAACACCTCAAAGAGGTTAAAAGGATCTTTCGATATCTAAGACAAACCATTAACATAGGTCTATGGTACTCAAAGGATTCTGGGTTTGAGCTAATTGCATATTCAGATGCAGACCTTGCAGGTTGTAATGATGATTGCAAAAGCACATCTGGAGGCATTTAATTTCTAGGAGATAAGCTAGTCAGTTGGTCATCGAAAAATCAAGATTGTACAACAATGTCAACTATGGAAGCTAAGTACGTATCATTATCTGCATGTTGTGCTCAAGTTATTTGGATGAGGATGCAACTGCTAGATTATGGATTTTGATACACCAAGATTACAATATACTCTGACTCATAAAGTGCAATTGACATATCTTGCAATCTGGTACAACATTCACGTACAAAACAAATTAACATCCGATATCACTTTATCAAGGAGCATGTTAAAAATGGTACCATTGAACTTTACTTTGTCGGGACGGAATACCAACTTACTGATCTTTTTACAAAAGCCCTTCCAAAAAAAAGGTTTGAGTATTTAGTTCACAGGATTGGTATGCGATGTATGACTCCAACTGAGTTGGAATGTCTGACAAAGTCATCTTCTTGAATGAAAGATCATACATCAAAACAAATTATAAATATTTTTCAAATACAAAATTAAAAAAATTCAAAAACAAAATTCAAAAATTCAAAAACAATAAATTTTTTGTTTTCTTACTATTCTTCAAAACTGAAAATCAAATAAAAATTTGAAAAATACAAAAACACAAAAATATAACTTAAAGATACAAATACATATCTTCTCTGTTTTATCAGTTGCATGATATTGTATTTCTCAAAAAATGGTTCTTTCAATGCAAAATCAATGTATCATGAACTGAATGGGAGTAAATCATTCATAAAATGATCTTTCACTGCTAAAATCTGTGGTTTGTAATCAAAATCCATTCACAAACAAAGGATTTCTTCAAAAACATCTTTCAAAAATCATCAATTTTGAAAAATACAAGTGTGCAAAATTGCAAGAAGTAACAATCTCTTGAATAAGTTCTTTAATTAGACATTTATTCGAGGGGGAGTTATGAAATTCTTGTTTTTCAAAAATCCTCTCAAGAATGTTCAAAATTGCAAAATTAACTATCTTTCGATAAGTTCTTTAATTAGATATCTTATTGAGGGGGAGTTATAAATTTTTCAGTCAAATCATCATCAGAAAAAAAAATTGTGTTCTCAAAAAGCAAAAATAACTTCGTTTTGAACAAATTTTTTATCAAAAAGAAAGAAATTTCAAAAGTGGATAATTGTTCGAGTGGGAGTTATAATTTTTTTAGTCAAAAGCGGGAACTTAACTGCAAAATAGTTCAAAAGGTTTGATGTGAAAAGTGGTCTAACTCCAAGGGGGAGTTATGAAAAAAATTTGGATAATAAAAGTTTACGAAAGTAACTACAAGGGCTAAAAGTGCAAAATGCAAAAGGATAAGTTTCGTATGGGTTGTTAATGATTACGAAAGAAAGAAGAGGGGTTGAAAATGTCAAGTTCAAAAAGATACTTTCGTATGGACCAAAAGGGCTTACGTAAGTAACTTAAGGGACTGAAAATGCCAAAATTGCAAACTCATTTTCGGAAGTATAAAAGTAACAGTTTTCATACATAACCTCATCAGTTTCGTAAAACACACAAAAAGGTTTTGTAAATCCTCTGCACACATTGAGCTTTCGTAACTTAGAAAATACGATCCAAATCGTTTCAGTGATTCTCTGTGATAGAAAAAAGTAAGAAAATGTGACCTATTTGTTGTATTTGTGCTTAATTGTTATTATTGTTTGATAAAATAGGTTTTGTATAGATCTAGGGTTTCTTAAATATGAAAAGTGATTGAAACTTAAAATTGATTGAGGCAAAACATTAACATATGACTTGATCATTGAAAATATCATTTGAGGACTAAGACCAATTGGTTTCGTAACCTTGATAGGTTTCATAAATTTGAGATTTTGCTTTCAGAACAAAAGAACAGTCTTAAACTGTTGAAAAATGATAAATAAGCTGGAAAACAAGACAAATTCTTTAAGCTTATCATTTTTCAGTTCATAATTATGTTTACGAAAGTAATTTTTCAAGTTTTGGTTTCGTAAGGGCTTATCAAAGGGTTTCGTAAACAGTAGTGGGCCAAATGGATTGGTTTCATAAATGATATTTTGGGCTTCATAAATGGGTTTCGTAAGGCAAAATGGGTTTTTAGCTTGGGTTTCAGAAAAGAATAGTAATGGGCTACATTTTTTACCGATACTCAAATGGGCTTAATTGTTAAACAAAATGTCATCTTACGAAAACAAATGATAAATTTTGTTATAACATCATATCTTTATATTGATAAATGGATCAAATGGTGTAGATTATGTCTGGTTTCGACCATTTCTTGAAATTAACAGGATGAGGATTGGGCAATCTACTGACCATCCAAATATCGTATATATGAATATGTTTTGTATAACTAAATTTTTCATTCAATGTGATTAATGATTCAAAAATACAAAAAGGAAAATACAAAGTGGTGCTTCAACTATCTGTGATCATAAGTTGCTCATGTAACAACAAAGGAAAAAGTTCAAATTTTTGAAAAGATTGTTTCAAAAACAAGTTCAAAATGGTTTATAACTATCTATTGTACTTAGTTGGGTAAATGGTCTAAGTCATGTTCAGTTTAGGTCGTTTTCTGCAATGAACAGAATGAGGAGTGAGTGACTTAGTGACAATCCAATTGTTGTTACATTAGTGTGGTTGTATAATCATAGTTTTCAAACATCTTTAAAAAACTTGTGATTCTAAAAATGTTGTCTTAATTTCTATTCAAAAGCTATGATTTTATGTCAAAAAGTGATACTGTTTTACTAAGTTTTGGTAGTATTACGAGTGGTTTAGATCCTGTTAATCCAGTTATTAGATTGCCAATTGAACATGGGATTAGCAGTGGTACTAGGGTAGGTTTAAACCCTACCCCTAGTGTAGGGATTAACCAAGTTACCGCCTCTATTACTTAATATACTTAAAAAGCACAGGAACTCTTTCAGAGAGGGTTAATAATCTGTATAGGTTACTAGACTAGTTCTTGGGATACTTAGGATTAATCACTATGACCTAGTTTCCCTACCTTCGTGACTTTCGAGGGATTCAGGATCGCAGGAATTATAGGGCAGACAGTCTGTCGACTTTAGAAACCACTAATGAAACCATGGTTTAACATTTCACCGGAAAACATAGTTGTAACGGTAGTAATGAAATGGCTTGGCTAGCCGTCTTTCTCCCAGATTACTTCTATCTCTTTTACTTTTCGCATTTTTACTTTCCTGTTATTTTCAAAATCAATCTCAAACCATTTTCAAAACGTGAAAATTCAAATTAAAACTAATTGTCACTTAGCTATTGGGACGACCTCGGATTTACCATCTCTATACTACTCACGATCGGGTTCTCTACCCGTTAGTGCGTTTGTCAATGAATCGAGTTTTATAAATCTAAAACTTAAATAAAATATATTTTAAAATAAAATATGCATCATGTTTTTGGCGCTGCTTCCAGGGAGCTAAAAATTAGTATTAATTTGATTTCTTGTAATTATTTCTATTTCTCTCTCTAACTTCTAAATTCTGCAGGGCGGGAGTATACATCAATACTCTAACCATGGAACAATACTTAGCATTGTCACGAGAAAACCAGGCACGAGACGTGGTTAAACTAGAAATCGGGGGCAATGTCAACTTTGAGATAAAGAGTCAATTCATGCAAGAATTGAGAGAAGACGCCTTCTTTGAAAATAAGAATGAGGATGCCCACGATCATGTCGATCGAGTCCTCAACATTGTAAGTTTGTTCAATATTCCCAGAATATGACAAGACACAGTATTGCTATGTGTGTTCCTGTTTACTCTTATTGGAGCAGCTAAAAGATGGGTGGATAGATGGTATGTGCTTAAATACACATACCTTTCTCCATTAAAAACGGACTTAAATGACCAAAAACAGACAGAAACTGCCAAAGATATGTTTGTTTTACACTTGTGTTGTGCAGGAAAATGGATATCACACCAAAAGACAGAAACAAAGAAAAAATGACAAAAACCAGGCACGGATAGAAAAGCTGTGAAGGACAAAGCCAAATCAAAGCCAAAGACCAGAAAAGTCAAAGTCCCCAAAGTTTTTTTAAAAAGTCAACTCAACAATAAACAGTCAAAACCCGAGTCCCGTAATTGAAGAATACTATTGGATTCAACTCTCAAAACACCATCTGATGGGAGCCGGGAAGCCCAATAGTATATTAACGAAGACTGTGAAGACCATATGGCCCTAATCAATGACAACAGGCCCATTTGTGTGCATTGACAGAGACCTATGAAGACTTGAAGACCGAAATAGCCCTTGAACAAACCAATCTCAGCCAGTACACACAAAACCCATCACAAACCTTATTGGGCTTAAAAAGCCCAATAACAAAAGCCTTTACCCAGTTGGGCCCAATACAAAACCCAAGCCCAGTACAAGCCCACAAATCCTTATTGGGCCCAAACAAAACCCAGCTGGGCCCAATACCAAACCCAAGCCCAATAAAGGCCCAAAACTTTCTTTTGTAAAACATAGGGACTAAAAATGTAATTTTTAAAATATGTTTTATAAAGGAAAATGATATAGAAAAGATAGGGACTGAATTTGTAATTTTACAAAACCGTTTTTCTCTTTTAAATACCAAGGCTTAAAACTGCCAATAGCCTAATCTTTCTTTATCTTAGTTTTAAAAATAACACAAGGGCTGTTTTTACAATACTTTCAAACTTTTTATAACTAAAAAAGAAAAGAAACAAAAGAGTGACAAGTGAATAAAAGTTGGGGGTTTCTTCTTGGCATTCTCGAACTTTCAAATCTGCTAGCCAATAACAGCTCACCCCTCAAGTTTTTCCCGCCAACTCCCTTGAACCCCCCACCATCACATGACCAGCCTAACCCTTTTACCCAACCCTTCTATAACCCGGTTAATGCCATTCCCACCACCTACTAACCTGTTAAACCCGCCACGCTGGCAATCCCCCATAACCCAAGAAAAATCAATGGCGGATTGTGATAAAAAAGAAACACAACACTAATCCTAGGGCTGAGATTGTTAGCTGGGCTTTGTACACACACAACAAACACAAGAATGAG
The DNA here is from genome assembly GCA_026074375.1 of Tanacetum coccineum. NCBI lineage: Eukaryota > Viridiplantae > Streptophyta > Magnoliopsida > Asterales > Asteraceae > Tanacetum > Tanacetum coccineum. The sequence goes on from BQNB010010929.1 coordinate 47,330, forward strand.
AAAAATGAAGAGAGAGAGCTCCTATAAATTGAAGAAGCACAATGTCGAACCACAACTTTTTTTTACTAGTTTTCTTTTATTAACTTTTAATTAAAATTATACTTTAAGCATTCAGTTTTTTTTGTAATCTCTTATTATTAATGAAAAATTTGCAAATTTACTTTTGAAATTCTTGTATTACTGTTAAAAGTTGAAGGTTCGAATTTAGCCTTTCAAACCTGTTAATTCTTGTTAAACATATGTTGAAATGGTTAAACTTAACTCATAAGCAGATAAGTTAAGCTTTCTTTTTATTTAAAACAGTTAATTATTGATTTTTAGAAAATAAGGGGGTGTTTGGTATATGGTCAAAATGGGTCAATACATTATTGGTATGGGTCAAGAGCACTTAGCCAATCTTGGCTGAGTGTGTGTGGGTCAATTAGTGTAATTTAATCATCATTTTCAGTATAAAATAAGTTTTTAAGACCCTTTAGTTTGACTGTCAAAAATTTAGTAAGTAATTTAAGCTTAACAAGCTTAAGCTGTTTAGACAGCTTAAGCAATACAAACTTGTGCTTATTTTAGTCACTAAAGTCCCTTTTAAAAGTCTATTGGTTCTGTGCTTTCAACTTGACCAAGTAAAAAGCCTAGTGTACCAATTCTTTTTTTTTTTTTGAAAACAAGCCAATTTCAAGTCCAATTATCAGCTGGATTTTGTTGGAATTGAAAGGCCATTTTTTGAGCATAAGCTCATTTCCCATCTCTCTAATCGTTGAGGTTGTTGGCACATTAGTTTAAGCCATTTTGACATATTTGGCTTAAGCCAAAAAGCCCCTTATTTCTGTTTGGCAGTTCCCCTGGTGCAAACCCTTTGTTTTCAGCCCTTGATCTCTTTTAGCCAACCTTAATAAGCATTAGTTTTTCTTGCAATTTCAGTAAGCCCCTAGGCCCCCCTTTAAGCCCTGAAAATTTTACAGCTTAATTCTTAGGTTAGGTCAGCTTATTATAGGCTCAAAGTAGGTAAATTTTCATTTTTTCTTTCTTTTTAGAATCTGTAAGTCATAGCTTATTTAGCATTCAGCTTATTTTAGGGGCTTATTCTAGTTTAATTTAGTTAGTATAAGTAGAGTTAGCTTAGTGATTTTAGATAAAGCAGAATTCAGCTTATTTTGTACCTCCTAGCTCAAAGAGAAAAGCTAATAAGCTTTTTAAGCTTATTAACATTCTGTCACAAAAAGCTTAATTATCTGGCTTATTGAGTAGCTTTCAGCCCATGTGTCTTTTGTGAAAAATACTCTCCATAAGCCCTTCTTTAACTTTTCTTTTTTAAGTTTTGCTTAATAAGCTTGTTGGACTTTTCTTGTAATCGGGGTCCATCCTCAGGGACCATTTATGTAATTTGCAGTCTCCAAGTTAACATTGTTAATGCCTTAGGTTAGTTTCTCTTTCTTCGTTAGTCCTTATAGCCTTTCCCTGTTAGTCCTTTTTACTTAACAGTAGTTAGCATTAGTTAGGTTAATTAATTAAATTAATTTAATTTAGGGTTTATTTTAATTAGCTTAATTACTTTTAATTGCTACAGTAACTTTTGGGCATTTTTACATTTTAGTTTGCTAAGACTTTTCTTTATTTAATCTGATTTTTTTTAGAATTTTTAGACTTTTATTTTTTATCTTTTTCTATTTTCTTTGTTTTAAATAGTACTTAATATTTAAAAATTCATAAAAAATACAAAAATTAACAAAAAATTATTTTTCTTTTTTAGAAAATTTTCTTTAATCAAATAGTTTGTAGGAAAATTAATAAAACTTGTGTAGGGTAATTTTTGCTTAAAATTCAGTTCCGGGCCCGTTTACCGAGCCCAGTATTTTTTCGTTTCTTACGTTCTGTTCGCTTTTAACTCCGATTTTGAAAATTTTTTTAACATTTTTCTTTTATTAGAAATATTTTTAATTTATTTAAATTTTAAAAATTAATTTTATGACTATTTTTGTAAATTTTAAGTTTTAGCTTGCGATTAATTCCCCGGTAGTCTATAATTGCATGTTTAATTTAGTTTATTATAAGTTTTAAATTAATTTTAGTTTAAGAATTTTTAGCCTAATTACGTTCCCCGTAGATTTCTTAGGATTTTCATTGCCATTATTTATGCCCCCGTAGTTTAGGATTTATCCGTATAACTATTTTTGTTCCCCGTAGATATTAAGACGATTCCCATTGGTTCTCGACTGCTTGTTTTCTGTATGAATAATTTAGTTTCTTCATTAATTTTAGTTTATCTAGTTAAAAATAAAAATCATTTGTTTCTCAATTCAAATCATCAATTCATTCGTATCGATTTACCATTCCAGCCTCGTTGGGGATTTACGACCCGGGAAAACTCTATACTACTTCTCGGTATCATTGACTCTGCTCTTAAACTATTCTTACTGTATATTTGATATTTTATTATATTATATATATTTTAAGGTATAGTTTGAGCGGATCAATTTTTGGCGCCGCTGCCGGGGAGGCTGTGCAAACGTTTATCGTTACGTTTGATCAATTGTTTTTGAAATTGTGAATATTTTCTTTTATTATAAAAATATAAAAAAGTACAAAAATATTTTTCATTTCTTTTTAGTATAATTATCATTTAAAAATCCAAAAAAGAAAAAAAAAAAAAAAAAAAGAAAATCAAAAATATAAAAACATTGTCCATAATAAAAAAAGAAATAAAATTCACAACTTGGTAAAATACCAAAATATAATATTCTCAACTGAGGTATTATCATAATAAGTTCCGGTGAACTTGTTGGTTCCCCAACTCAACAAAAGATTTTAAAAACTTGCCCTTTTTGTCTCTTGACACCGTACGGCTCACCTCGAAAAGTTAAATAAACTATAAAGTGGGTATAAGGAGGGTTGTTCCTAGGAACTACGACCCGAAAGGAGAAATAAGCTTCGCGCTATTCCTACTCCTCCGCTCACCTGTGAGTTTATCTTTTTGAGAGTTACCGTGAAGTAAGCAGATTATTTGGTTTAAGTTGTCTTATCTCATTGTCCGTTAAAATCAATTGTGAATTTATCTTTGAAAAACCAAAAAAAAAAAAAAAAAAAATTAGTGTAAATTTTCTTTTTATATTTCTATTTTGTGCATGCGCACTCGTTCTCAAGCCCGTAGACGTCGACAACCACAAGTTCGACAAACTTCTGTTGAATCATCTAATCTTGAGAAACCTGATAATCCTCCATGGGGGGGGGGGGGGGGGGGGGGGGGGGATTACGATGCCGATAATCCGTTACTATGTTAGGCGGCAATTGCTCGAAGGCACCCACCGAGGGTTAACTGAGGATGCGAAAGTTATTCCGAAATCCCTCACCGCGAATAACTTTGAGATCAAGCATGGTCTTCTGAATCTTGTTCAAAACAAGCAATTTTTTGGACACGATAAAGAAGACCCACATGCTCACATCCGTTATTTCAACAAGATCACTTCTACGATGAAGATTCCGAACGTACCAAATACGTCGGTTAAGCTTATGCTTTTCCCGTTTTCTCTCGAAGGGGCAGCCCGGATTTGGCTAGAAAAGAAATCCGCCCTCGGTCGATTGAAACATGGGATGATCTTGTTTTCGAAATTTAAATAACAAATTCTTCCACACCCTCTAAAACGACAAATCTCAGAAATGAAATCACAAGATTATCAGAAAAATTTGAATGAGACGTTTTATGAGGCTTGGGGATCGTTTAAGGATCTTTTAAGGGGATGCCCTCACATGGGTTTTTGCAGAATTGAGCATATCAACTCGTTACATCTTTAATGCCCACTTATTCAAATGATCAAGATTCATTGAACACAGCTGCCGGTGGAACTTCTTAGACAAAATGCCTCAGAATGTTAAAAATTATCGAGAGCAAGTCTAAGGTTAAACGTCATCAAGGAAACAAAGCTGTTTGTAGCTAAAATGAGTAAGGAGCTCTTCCACCCAAGCAGTACTCATCTGATGTGCTGAACTCAAAGACATGTTCGGGCAATTAATATCTCGATAGAAAAACCAAACCCCACTTCCGTACCGCCCCGTAAAGCGGTTGAACAAATTGTGTAACGTGTGGGGGAGGTCATTCTTATCAAAACTGGTTCCAGCCACTAACGAGCAAAAAGTACCTGACAAACATTCAAGAGTATGTTGTCCCAGTCCGCTGCGGCCAACTTTCAACCAAGCTAATTCTGGTTATATCGACCTATCACGATGGTCTCAAATCAATACGACCCCTCCCTGGTTTACTCTCCCCGTGTCAGAATGCCTCATGCCAATAATCAAAAACAGATGTTCAATCGCGGAAATAATTTCAATCAAAACAGAGGAAACAATTTCACCAAGGTCAGATTTTATCGACCCTCACGTTTCCATCAAGCCATAGTTTAATCAACCAGTAGCTCATCAAGGACCTGCTCCTCAGGACACAAAACACGGTGTGTCAAGAACAATTTTTGAAAGATATGTCCACAGCCCAATGATGCAGTGTTGAGAACATGCCAAACCAAGGTCAAAAACCTGCAATCCCAAATGGCAAATTTAACTGATATCTTACAAAATTTGTTACTGCTAATACATGCTCTACTTACGTTCTGGAACTCTTCCTGGTAACACTATTACCAACCCAAAGGAAGATTTAAAAGGTATCACTACCCGAAGTGGTGTTACCATCCAAGGACCGAAAGCCGTTAATCATGACACCGAGGTGACAAAGGACACGATGCCTCCTGCTAATAATGGAAGCACCGAAGACGTCCAACCTCCTGTTGTTCAAATTCAGACTCGTAATCCAAATCCTGACCCATGTTGCTCCTGTTGTGACTCCAGCATCCAATCCAATTTCCATCACGAAAAATGATGAAAAACGCAAGGAAAAAAGCTAACAGATCAAATCGAGAAAATTTTATGAAATCTTTAGAGATTTAAGTTTCGAGATTAGCTTTACCGATGCCTTGATGCTCATGCCTAAATTTGCTTCGACTTTAAAAACCTTGATTGGAAACAAGGAAAAATTGAGCGAATTGGCAAGGACTCCTTTGAATGAGAACTGTTCTGCGGTCATCCTCAACAAGTTACCAAAGAAACTTGGGGACCCTGGCCGATTTCTGATTCCATGCGAATTTACGGGGATTACTACATGCAACGCATTGGCCGATCTTGGTGCGAGCATTAATCTCATGCCTTATTCTGTCTGGAAAGATCTCGCTCTTCCTGAACTAACCCCAACTTGCATGACGTTAAGAGCAAGCAGAATCGTTCAATCACTGAACCAATTGGTATTGCTAAAGACGTCCGTCTAATGGTGGGAAAGTTCCAATTTCCAGCTGACTTCGTAGTTGTTGATTTTGAACCAGACCCCCGAGTCCCTTTGATTCTCGGGCGATGTTTCTTAAAAACAAGTCATGCTTTGATAGATGTTTATGGAGGAGAGATTACCCTTCGTGTTGGCAAGGAAGCCATCACATTCAACCTGGACCAGACTTCAAAATACACAGCTGATTACGACCATATGACGGCAAACAAAATCGACGTCATCGAAATGGCTTGTGATGATTATTCTCAATAGGTCATAGATTTTCAAACATGGTCGCGAGTGGCAATCCCGACTCCATATGTTGAGCCTATTGTTTCACTTGGCTTCTCCAACACTCTCACTCCTTCGGGGACAAGTGACTTTCTCTTAATGGAAGAAGCAGATTCATTTCTATGCTCTAGAAGATGATTCCAACTTTCATCTGAAGTTGATCCTACTTTACATATGATCCTGAGGGGGACATCCTGATTTCAAGAAGCAATTTGAACAGTGAACCACCACCACCCCCTCCCAAATCAATGAACAATATAAGCCAGGAGGCAGGGAAAGAACTCAAACTCTGTGAAGCTAAAGCCGTTGAATCTTCCGTTGATGAACCTCCCGAGGTTGAACTCAAGGAACTGCCACCCCATCTTGAGTACGCATTTTTGGAAGGTGACGACAAGTTGCCTGTCATAATTGCTAAAGACTTAAAAGATGAGGAAAAGGCAGCTCTTTTAAAGGTTCTCAAGTCCCACAAGCGAGCCATCGCTTGGAAACTCTCCGACATAAAGGGTGTTAGCCCGGAATTTTGTACTCACAAAATTCTAATGGAAGAGGACTATGAACCATCTGTGCAAAGTCAAAGACGGGTAAACCCAAAAATCCACGATGTTATCAAAAAGGAGGTTGAAAAACTCCTTGACGCTGGATTGATTTACCCCATCTCTGACAAGTATATGTAGAACGAGCCCTTTGGGTGAGCCCTACACTGGTACCTAAAAAGGAGGGATTTTTTATGACTTTCATCACAATTTAAGAGAATGAGGCTGAATCCTACTCGATAGACCCACGGGAATGGCGAGTATGTATTGATTACAGAAAACTTAATGAAGCCACCCAAAAAGACCACTTCCCATTACCCTTTCATGGACCAAATGCTCGAGAGACTAGCAGGAAACGAATACTACTGTTTCCTCGATGGCTTCTCGGGTTACTTTCAGATCCCAATTGACCCAAAAGATCAAGAAAAGACAACCTTCACATGCCCATACGGAACTTTTGCCTATCGTCGCATGCCTTTTGGGCTATGCATGCTCCGGCACGTTCCCAAAGATGTATGATGGCAATCTTTCCACGATATGATTGAGAAAATGATGGAAGTATTCATGGATGACTTTTTTTACCTTTTTTTTTTTTTTTTTCGGTCCTTTGGAGACTCTTTTTTCTACGTGCCTAACCCATTTGGAAAAGATGTTGAAGCGGTGTGAAGACACCAATTTGTCTTTAAACTGGGAAAAGAGCCATTTCATGTAAAGAAAGGACATTGTTTCCTCGACATAAAAATTTCAAAGTCGGGACTGTGAGGTTGATAGAGCTAAAGTCCGAAGTAATAGCTAAACTCCTCAAATCCGACTTCTGTCAAAGGTGTCCCCAGAAGTTTCCTTGGGCACGCCGTTTTTACCGGCGATTCATTCAGGACTTCCTCGAAAATTTGCCCCTCCTATGACTCATTTGCTGAAAAAAGAGACTCCGTTCTGGCTTTTCTGAAGAATGTGTCGATTCCGTTTAACACACCAAAAGAAGATTTGACGAGGCTTCCGATCTTAATTTGCTCCCGACTGGGACTTGCCTTTAGAACGATGTTCGATGCTAGCGCTAGAAGTTCGCAATTGGGGCAGGTGTCCTCGGAAAGAAAAAACAAGCACGTACAACCTGTACACTATGCTACAAGACTATGGAAACAGGCTCAAACTCATTACACTACTACTGAAAAAGAGTACTTTTGTTGTAGTGGTATGCATTGAGAAATTTTCGGTCATATCTGTCATGTCAAAAAGCAAGTGTAGTACTGACCACTCTGCCATCATTAGTCTCTTTGCCAAGAATGATGCTAAGGCAAGCTTCATGTGCGGATGGATCTTATTGCTCCAAAATTTTTATATTGAAATTCGAGACAAAAAAGGAGCTGAAAAAATCCTCGCCGCGCGATTCACTTGTCCAAGACTTGAAAATCCACATAAGAACAAACTCCGAGAATAAAGAAATCAATGAAGCATGTTCCCTCACGAGACTCTTGGTTCAATTGCTCTTCAAGATCAAAGTACCCCTGGATTGCCAGACTTTGCAAATTACCATGCGGTAAATTCGTGATTAAGGGAATGACATCACCAACAAAAAAATAAATCTTCAAGGATGTCAAACACTATTTTCTGGATGATCCTTCCTGTTTAAGATCTGTGCTGATCAGGTGATAAGACGTTGTGTTTCTGGCCAAGAAGCTTTAGACATTCTCAAAGCTTGTCACAGTGGACCTACTGGGGGACACTATGGTGCCAATTACACAGCACGAAAAATCTTCGATTCAGGATTCTATTGGCCCACCATCTACAAGGATGCCCATGACTTTGTCACCCGTTGTGACATTTGTCAACGTCAAGGAAAAATTACGCAACGTGATGAGATGCCACAAAACTCCATCCAAGTTTGCGAAATCTTTGACATCTGGGGCATTGATTTTATGGGGCCGTTTCCGTCTTCAAGAGGAAACAAGTACATACTCGTGGCTGTTGACTATTTGTCAAAATGGGTCGAAGCAAAAGCGCTCCCCACCAATGATGCCCGAGTTGTTTGTAAATTTTTGAAAACTCTCTTCTCTCGATTTGGTGCACCCCGAGCTATCATAAGTGATCGCGGAACTCACTTTTGCAATGACCAATTTACAAAGGTCATGCTTAAGTATGGAGTCACTCACCGTCTCTCCACCGCTTATCACCCACAAACAAGTGGGCAAGTTGAGGTGTCAAATCGTGGTTTAAAGCGTATTCTTGAAAGAACCGTCGTGTGAAGAAAATCCGTGCTTCCTGTCGGCATACAAATAGATGATGCTTTATGGGCTTCCGCACAGCGTACAAAACCCCATGGGTGTACTCCATATAAGCTTGTGCACGAAGGCATTCCCCCCATCTAACAGATCGAAGCTAGAGCACAAAGCCTACTGGGCTCTCAAGCATACAAATTTTGATATTCAAACTGCGGGTGATCACAGGAAAGTTCAACTGAATGAACTAAATGAACTTCGTGATCAGGCCTACGAGAACTCTTTGATCTATAAAGAGAAAACCAAGAGGATACACGATGCTAAGATCAAAAACGAGCTTTTATCAACGTGGTGTGATCGTGTTCACCTCTCAACTTCTTAGACCAAGATTTTCTCGGGCAAATTAAAATCCCGTTGTCTGGACATGTCACAATTGTCTAAGTTTTCCTTATGGCACCGTCGAGCTATCTCAAAACTCCGGCCCCACTTTAAAGTGAATGGTCTCGTAATCAAACATTACTTTGGAGAGAGAACATACCAAACCGAGGTTGTCCCGGATCTCCAACGTTCCCCATGAACCCATTAAATTTCGGGGGACGGTCAAGCGTCGGACCCCTAAAACAAGCGCTTCGTGGGAGGCACACCATGCTTATCCGTAGTATGTAAAAAATAAGTGTTTTGTGTTGTAGAAGGCTTTCATTTTTCCATTACCCGTGTTTTGTCCATGTTTTGTGTGCTTTGTATTGTATGTTTCAGGTATCCTCGGATTGTGAAGGCTCCTCGATTCTGTCATTTTTAAACTCGAGCTTCACTCCTCAGCTTCATTTTGGAATTCAGTATCCAAATCTAAATCGACTACCGTTTTAATCTTTGCACACTTCATAAACGGCCTAGATTTACGTAGGTACCCCTTTGAAACATCGAGGACGATGTTTAGTTCTAGTATGGGGGGGGAATCTTCGATTTGATTTTTGCCTGCAGTCGTTGTTACACAGTAATCCGTTTTACCACCAAATTTTTTGCAAAGAAATTACCAAAAAAAAAAAATTAAAAAAAAAAAACAATTAAGAAATTTTCAAAATAGAATAAGTGTTTTTGTCTTTTTGGGTAGAGAAGATAAATTTTGACTCGATCGAGCTTGTTTGAGCCCTAGCTAGTTCTTTAGGCCAAAGCTTTCACGATTTCTATTGCTTTGAATCTTAAGTGAAGAACCGGAAAAGATAGAGTTAAATATAAGTTTAATGTGTCAGAAGCAAGATCGTTCTAAAAACTTTATAGAATAACTTGTGTACTTTTTCTTACCCGATAAAGCTTCTAATCCTCCTAATCATACGTTTCGATTTAATTGGGCTAATTCAATCGATGTTTTTCAGAAAAAGCTAACGAATTGTGTGACTTGATTCTTTAAAAGCAAAAGTTTTGAAAAGATTTAATGCCAAAAAAGCATACATTTGATTATATGGAGCAAGTAATAAGATGTGTTCGTGATATCACCACCTCCGCTAACCACGAGGTGGAGTTTCAAACAAGACATCATTTTCTTCTAGGGACTTGGTGTGTCGTGATATCTCGACTTGGAAGAAAAGGTCCAAGGTGAGGGGTTCAAACTAAGACACTAATCCCTGAGCCATATTAGGAAAAGGTTTTGATGTGATTTCCACACTACCTAGCAACGGAGGTGGGTTTCAAACTAGAACACCGACTTGTTGTGATATCCTACTAGGGAGCGAGGCCTAGGTAGGTGTTCAAACTAAGCAACGCATTCCTAGCTAAAAAAAAAAAAAAAAAAAAAAAAAAAAAAAAAAAAAAAAAAAAAATATATATATATATATATATATAAAAATAAAAAATAATAATAATAATTTTGAAGTTCTATAAAGTCAAGTTGCAAAGTCTTAATAAATTGTTGCTTTGAGTCACGATTCATTTTGTGACTATGAGAATAAGTTGATCTATGGTTGAGTTAAATCGAGCACACACACGTAATCATTTATCCATGTCGGGAGTTCAAAAGTTCACAAGTCATAAGTATGAGGGCTTTACACCTAAACTTATATCGACAATGATCTCGTTTAATTGCTTGGCTTAAGACTAGTGAAAAATCGGGGCATGAATTTTTTTACCGTAAGGACATCCGTAGATCACTCTATGGACGTTTCTCACTCTATGATCCCATTGTGAGTTAAATAAGAAAGACAAACCATTCAAAAAAATGAAAAAAAAAAAAAATTAGAGTAGTCAATGTACATACAAAATAATGGTGTTAATCGGGATTTGTCGAAGCTATTGATTCTTTCCTTTCAGAACGCTTTGCACTTTTTCAAAGTTATTAGTCCGGTTAAAGGGGGTCAAGAGTCTTAGTTTTCGTAAATGCTTACTTCATAGCATTGCGTGAGGACACGGCAATGTCGTAGTATGGGGGATTTTGGTATGTGCTTAAATACACATACCTTTTTCCATTAAAAACGGACTTAAATGACCAAAAACAGACAGAAACTGCCAAAGATATGTTTGTTTTAACAACTTGTGTTTGCAGAAAAGGATATCACACCAAAACGCGACATAGCGGACACACACAAGACAAGACACAACTGCATCCACAGACACACACCACAACGATAAGCGAAAAGCGTCTCGAAGGACAAAGCAATTCAAACCCCGCGGCCAACAACCTCGCGCTATAACAAGAGTTCATCACTATAGCCTCCCACATAAGCTAACACATACACAGTACACCCATACGATATCGTAAATCAGCGACACTTAGACAGACTACTTGGAGATCTAGCACTCACCACAAGTCGCCATACCAGCGATGAGGTGATTCCTAGAGTTCACACAGATCGTCACAATCTAGTCTTCGCATACTAGAGTCTAGCATAGACTCTCGCACCACAATGCTCGCGCAATAGAACACATCTAATGTCAACACCTACGCGGAGACACGCAGTATCAACGTGATAGAGTGCAATATACGATAACAACCCTACGTGATACATAGACTCCTACTCTCAGATAGTACATTCCGCGTGCTCTCTAGTCCCTGAGCTAGACAAACTCCGTCTAATCATCACGTCCCGAGTAGTAACACACACACAAACTCAGCACCTACAGCTAATAGCGTCTAATGACATTCATGGATAGTTGCCTCTCTAAAACAATGCCAACACACACCTTGTGCGTCTCGAGCGCCACAATCATTCTATTGCTCGCCCCACGACATACACAGCGACTCACACAGATAGCGAGAAGCGCCACACTACAGCCTAGAACACGAAGCCCTAGTAACACTAACAGCATCCCACAAATATATGCACATTAGAGAGAAGCCCAAAACAAAACCCAGCTGGGTGGCCCAATACCAATTACGCATGCCGCAAGCCCAAGAAAGACTCCAGCACACACAACACTTTTTTTGAGATATATTCTCTCAGATCTCACATCTTGATTGCACCACACACACAGCGTCATCGACCACAGAATGCGCACTGATCATCTATAAACTCAATCATTACGTATCTTACTAACTCTGCCTCAAGGATACACCACATGCGCTCTCTTACTACAAACGGCGTAACATAGGCTTACTTGAGATCATATTCTCTATCGATTGTCTTCGCAATCCAACGAGCTGAGATATCTCCGTCTGTCTATCTCTCTTAAATACCACGGACTTACTCCACACGCAATTTAAAGTTGTACAGATCAACTTTCTGCAGTGATTCGATATCTTCACACATAAAGTTCGTTACAAACAGACTCGTACTCTTTGGCTGCGATCTCAAGAGTTAACGAGAATAACTACATTCACACTCATTATATTTCTACAAAAAACTAATACACAAGAGAATCAACATTGAGACACGCTAATTCACATATAGTTCATCTACAACAGTTGAATTGAGGTAGATTCTCAACACATCTAGACATTTCCATCATATACCTACTTTCAGAAATACACTCATATCTCAAGCGCAATATACAAGCAGACACTCCGCAAACACCTCATATTTTTTCCCGTCGCTCACTTCAAACTCAATGAGCAATTCCAGATTCGCCTCTACACCATCAAAATAGACCTAGAATTTTACATTCGATCTAACTCGAGACGCACTCTACGACACATCAAAGGGTGGTGGCTTTGAGACATATTCACACAGCAGTAACGGATAATATCATTTATTACTGCGTTGTGATACTAACATCTTCACCATTCTCTATCGAATGGACTTTTTCAAATAAGTCATAAACAGCACTAGAGAGATCATACAATTGAGTACATGCGATTTGTCTTGAATATATATTTACAATCAGCACTCGACTAGTCTATACACAGTCTCTCTCATTTCTATTGGACGATGAGGAGTCAACATCACTCTCTGCGGTCGATGGTAGGATGAATACACTAGAGAGTGAGACATTTAGAGCGACATCAGCTCGCTCTTGCACACACTTGAAGTTAGAGATTCGACAGAGATGCGTACACAGTCTGTAGTCTGGCCTCACTCAAGGGTTGTTGTAGTGGTCAATTGACTAATGGTTGCAGTTAACTATAATACTAGGGATCGTAGAGTTTCACAGTCACACATGGAAGGCGCTGGGATACTTATAGGAGATACAGATCTAGTCTTAGGTATCATGAGATGGGTGAACAGAGATTGCTTATCAGATATTGTTTAACAGTCTATTCTAGTCATACAGTTAGTGTATAGAGACACAGTATCTCTGAGTCTGGGAGTGTGCAGATCAGCTGGATAGCGTGTGAGTGTGAAGCATTGAGTGACACAGTCACACAGAGAAGGAGACAGTCGAGGAGTTATAGTGAGAACGTGGGACACGAGGATGAGTGCAGCAACTATGTAGCATATTCATCACATGTGTCAGACGAGTCTCTTCGGCTATTGAAGTAGGTATGACTAACAGACATTGGAGTTGTGCATGTGACGTATCAACGATATTTGCTTCTTGTTGAGACGTAGTGTGCTATGAGACAAGTGATAGGGATATAGGGTCACACATCTAGTAGTTGGTGTTTCTTGAGAGTATGGATTTCTCAATAGCTCTTCTATTCCGTCGGATTGTAGTAGGGTGTAGGATGGCGCTTTGATCTAGGAGATAGAATGGTGAGTGGAAGATCGACTCTACTGGATCTGGATACATGCGTGCGTGATGGGGTGATGCTATTTGAGTGATAGATTGAAATTATCTTTTATAACCTGCTAGGAGTAGGCGTGAGTGCACACACAAGAGTCGTTATTAATATAAACAGACGCACAATATAGCGACAGGCTAGTATTGATGTATAATTTACAACTATTGGTTGCTCTCTAGATTTAGTTATAAACATTAGTATAGGTTATAGACTCTCATACAGCGCTACAATTATTTCGGTTGTATTGGTTTTATGGTTGATGTATATAGAGTGTTTGAGGGGGCTGGAGTGTTTGATAATTATGGTTTGTTGTATTGGGTTGGGTTGTGTATGAGTATAAGGATTGTGTGTTTATGTTGTAAGTTATAAAGATAAGTTTTATTTGTGAAGTTGTGTTGAATTTGTTGTTTGAGGGAGATGGAAGGGGAAAAGCGGTGGAAAGGTGATTAGATTAGGGGGGAAAAGACCGCTCTCCAGTGCAGGCTGCTGTTAAGCAAAACGCGCAAAAGAGGTCGAAGGAGAACAGCTTAAGCAAGAACAAAACTTGTGCTCATTTTAGTCACTAAAGTCTCTTTTAAAAGTCTATTGGTTCTGTGCTTTCAACTTGACCAAGTAAAAAGCCTAGTGTATCAATTCTTTTTTTTTGAAAACAAGCCAATTTCAAATCCAATTATCAGCTGGATTTTGTTGGAATTGAAAGGCCATTTTTAGGGTTTAAGCTCATTTCCCATCTCTCTAAATCTGTTTGAGGTTGTTTTCAAAAATTAAGCCATTTTGAGCTTATTTGGCTTAAGCCAAAAAGCCCTTATTTCTGTTTGGCAGATTCCCCTGGTGACAAACCCTTCCCAGTTTTCAGAGCCTTCAACATCCTCCTCCCACACACACACTTACACAACAAGCATTATTTTCTCTTCTGCACTTTCACGCTACACAGAACCTCAGACACAACACCTCTCTATCATAGCTGCTGCCTAATGACAACTCTCTCTACACACAAGCCCTCACTTCTTCTCACTTAGCGTGTTCCAACCATCTATCAACACTACAAACGCTCACCATCAGAGTACAATCGTAGGCATGCTGCAACATTCACATACTTATTCACTCATTTACAACTCTGTACCGCAATCATGTATTTCTTCTAACTTAGCGCATTCAGACTTAGTTTAGGGGCTTATTCTAGTTAATTTTGTTAGTATAAGTAGAGGTTAGTTAGTGATTTTAGATAAAGCTTGAATAGCTTATTTGTACCTCCTACTCAAAAGAAAGCTAATAAGCTTTTTAAGCTTATTTAACATTCTGTCACAAAAAGCTAATTATCTGGCGTATGAGTACTTTCAAGCCCATGTGTCTTTTGTGAAAAATATCTCCATAAGCCCTTCTTAACTTTTCTTTTAAGTTTGCTTAATAAGGCTTGTTGGACTTTTCTGTAGATACGGGTCCCATCCTCAGGGACCATTTAATGTAATTTGCGAGTCTCCAAGGTTAACATTGTTAATGCCTTAGTTAGTTTTCTCTTTCTTCGTTAGTTCCTGATAGCCTTATACTGTTATCCTTTTTACTTAACAGTAGTTAGCATTAGTTTTATAAGTTAATTAATTAAATTATTTTAATTTAGGGTTTATTTAATTAGCTTAAATACTTTTTAATTGCTAACAGTAACTTTTGGGCTTTTTTACATTTTTAGTTTTGTTAAATTATCTTTATTTAATCTGATTTTTTTTTAGAATTTTTAGACTTTTTTAGTTTTTAATCTTTTTCTATTTTCTTTTTAAATAGTACTTAATATTTAAAAAAATTCATAAAAAAATACAAAAATTAAGCAAAAAAATTATTTTTCCTTTTTTAGAAAATTTTTTCTTTAATCAAATAGTTTTGTAGGAAAAATTAATAAATACTTGTGAAGGTTAATTTTTGCTTAAAAATCATTCCGGGCCCGTTTACGAGCCCGGATTTTTCGTTTCTTATTCTTACCGTTTTGTTCGCTTTTTCACTCCGATTTTTGAAATTTTTACATTTTCTTTTAAGTTATAATATTTTTAATTTATTTAAATTTAAAATAATTTTAATGAACTTTATTTTTGTAATTTTTAGTTTTTAGCTTGCGATATTCCCGTAGTCTATAATTGCATGTTAATTTAGTTATTAGTTAATATTTTAAGTTAAGTATTTTTTAGCCTAATTACGTTCCCCGTAAGATTCTTAGGATTTCATTGCCAAAATTTATGCCCCGTAGTTCAGGATTTATCCGTATAACATTTTTGTTCCCCGTAGTATATTAATATTCCATTTTCCACTGCTTGTTTCCTGTGAATAATTTTAGTTTTCTTTCATTTACTTAGTTTATCTAGTTAAAATTAAAAATCATTTGTTTCACAAATTCCAAATCATCTTATCATTCGTATCGATTTAACCATTCCAGCCGCGGTTGGGGATTACACGCCCGCCGAAAAAACTCTATACTACTTCTCGGTATCATTGACTCTGCTTTTAAACTATTCTTACTGTATATTTGATATTTTAATTATATATTATATAATTTAAGGTGATAGTTTGAGCGAAATCAATAGACTCCCTCCAAGATTGTCAACACTTGGGACCACGCTCCCTTAAAAAGGCCTTATAACAAAAGGTAATGTCCACCATCAAAGACTGCTAACTGACTTGAAGACATCCACAACTTCAAGAAAGAAAGCGACGAATCATTATACCAAGCTTGGGAACGGTATAATGATTTGATGTATAAGTGCCCAACCCACAACATAAACAGCCATTAAAAGGTAAACATCTTTTATAAATGGTTGAACACTATGAACCGTTAGTTGCTTGATTCGCAAGGACCAATTCCTAAGATGACACAAACTCAACTTTGAACGCCAATACACAACTATGAGCTGACCATCTCAAAAGTGGCACGCTGGGACATCAAGTAGGAACAATGAGCAGCATAGTGATTACTGATAGACTTGCTGCAGTCCATACGTAAACTGGGTAACTTGGGATCGATATGAAAGAAGACTTAAAGGAAAATGTACATGGTGAATCCAAATTTGGATGTCAACATCTGCAAAGGACTCAACTGCAAAGACTGTCCTCTCAATGAGGAGAAGTCCAAACCGTTAGAAAAGGTCCAAAGTGTAGAATTCACAGCACTCCGCTCCCTTTCAACAAAGTAATAAGCCAATTTTCGTATAGGTCCACCAGGATGACCAGCAACACACACCTACCTTGCATGAGGCTGGTAATACACACACCCAACACCTAAACAGCTCCCGGGAGATCTCAGCCGTCAGACTCCTCTAACTCCACGACGCGTCTATCACGCACACCTACAACCTGCTCGGCGACACACACAGCACACACAGCAGGACAAGAAGAAGCGCGCGTCACTAGATGTGACTCCGCGCCAACACACGCGCGTGAAGTTTAACTCACACACCTATACCTAACGCACAACCAGTACAGAGATTAACACTAGGAATCAAAGCACCTCTCTTAAAAACCTAGAACTCCATTCTAGGACAACCAATGTAACTCCTAGCTCATCTATCGGGCAATGCAAAGTGGTTAATGATGATCATGAGACGCAACATAGACCTATCTCTTCTAGAGAGTTTAACAATAAAGAGGGATGGACGACCAAGAACATATAGTGCCAATTGCCACCTAAGGAGCTAAATCTAGGTAATTTCACACTTCCTTACACTATTGGTAATTTTAACTTTTATGGTAAGGCTGATTTAGGTGCTAGTGTAAATCTAATGCATAGGAACATATTTGAGTACTTAAGGCTAGCCAACCTAAGGAACACCAATATGCTTGTTGAAATGGCCGATATGACAAAGAGGGCACCCTTAGGTATAATTGAAAACATCCTAGTTAGAATTGATAAATTCTTATTTCCTTCAGATTTTGTAATTATCGATAAAACTCCTAATGAGACGATAATTCTAGGCAGGCCTTTCTTAGCAACCATTCATGCGGAAATCAATGTTTTGATAAAGAAATTTCTTTAGGAACTGATAACGATATAGTTAGCTATGACATGGAGAAAAAAGATCATAATTTAACAATTCCTACCGAGAAATTTTTTATGATAAAATCTAACATGGATAATAGACCTCAATCTCCCGCATGTAGCGATAATCAATCAAGAAACTTACGTGATAGGTCGCCTGATGATAGTTTACAAGATCAAAGTTGTAAGAAAATTAAAATTGAGCTAGATCAACATATCCCTAAGGCACATTTCTGTAAACCTATTAAGCAGACTATAAACGAACAAACTAAGATGTGGCCAACCTATGACCCCACCAAATGCATGTGCGATGGGGGGAACAAAATCTATGGGGTGTCCAGGGTCGGGACTTTAAGGTTTTAGTACTGCAACTATGATAAGGAAAGAAAGAATATAACGGGGGTAGGATTATCCTTTCCTGACCACCTTTTGGCAAAATACGGGAAGTATCAAACTGATAGTTTAATTTGGGATGATACATATGCCGAATGATGCAATACTAGTCCTGCACCAGGAACCTCATCTCAAGAATCTAACAACCTTAGACCCAGATACTACACCTTTAGGGAATGGACATTAATTAAGGTTGGACATATTGACATAAGTGAACCTGTGAAAAAAGCATTACTTAAGTTATGGTTAATTGACTGTTTTCGAGACGAATCATGGATTATCAAAGACCCACTCTCTAGGAGTTTTTATGATTATAAATGGGTGTTTGATTTAGAAATTGATCAATTAGTAGATGAATATGAACTCGTGATAGGAAAAAAAGGGCATATGCTTGATAAGATATGGTAATACTATAAAGATGTAACAAGCTGACCCATTTTGTGCTATAACAACCCAAAACGCACCCTTGTCTTGGCGATAAAACCCGAAACAAACACGCCGGATGTGTTATGAACCCAGCAGCCAAACACCCTTCTTGGTGGTGGCGTCGCGGCTGTGACGTAGGGGGGTGGAGATGGTGGTTTGCGAGTTGGTGAGATGATGGCAAGGTGGAGACGATGAGGGTGATGTGGTGACGGGTAACGATGGTGTTGATGGTGGGATGCAACTGGGGTGGCTGTGGTCGGAGGTGCTGGTGACATGGTGCTGTTGGGTCTGTGGTGATGCTGGCGCGTGGCGATAGGGGGCAGCGGGGATGATAGTGACGAGGTGGTTACGGTGTTGTTGTGGATATGATATGAAATAGTTATGAAGGAGGGTGGTAGCGTCGTGGGTTCAAGCCGAACATTTAGTCGGAAAGATATGGGAGGGCGCCGGAAAGGATTTTGAGAGAGAAGGAAGGATGTATATAAGTGTGGCTTAAGTTTTGATAAAAGATGAACCCTAATTGGGGGTGACATATTTATACTAGAAGGTTTCAAAAAAAGAAATAGCAAAGTGTTTTATATAGTATAGGGTTTGAATATGTAAATGCCATCACGGGACTACAAGTGTAATTCCGATAACTTAATGTATCGGGGTTCGATTAGGCTCGTTAACGGACGATTAAAAATACGAAAGTGGCGCCATTGTTTTCTAAATAATTTTTTCCACAAAATGGAATACTCACTCGCCATTATTTTTATAAATATTATTTATAAAATATATTAAAATTATATTATTAATAGTTGATGGTACTATTAAGAGTTGCGAGCAAGCTGTTACCGTAAATTAAAACTTTATTTTTGACATTCGCGTTTTAAACAAACATTTTGAATGAAATATTAAACGATTTATAAAATACTTTTTATTTAATAAAAAGTAATAATTGAATATAATTTTAATTATTTTGGGTCGGTACGCTTTGTGTTCAAGATTTTTGCGAAGGCATTTCAGTCACCTTACTGATTTTTTCGGTCTCGGATCAGAACTGAAAAATGTCTGAAATATGTTTTAAATCATTTGCTTTGAGTCCGAAAAATGAAAACGTTATTTAGTGATTCATTTTGAAATTCAACTAGCAATAATATATATCCTTTTTTCGGTTATTTTTTTTTCGAATCAAATAGTTTAAAAATAATTTCCGACCTTGAGGGATGTAAAATAATAAATATGATCTATTATTTAAAATATGTTCCGAAAATTTTACTGGTCGCGCGGTAATTGCTTTTATGTGACAATGATTGGCCAAAAGTCAAAAAGGTCAAGTCAGACTCGAAAAGTCAAAGATTAAAATAGTCCTTTAAAATTTCAAAAATTCCCGGATGTTACAAATAGAACCTTTTGAGAATCCTTTAGATACCAAGAAATTGGAGAGTTCATCATACCACGCTCTTGGTGCTTGTTTGAGACCATAAAAGCTTTCTTGAGACGTAGACTATGTCGGAGATATGGTCAACAAATATATCTGGTTTGTCTACGAACACTTCTTCTTCAGAGGTCCGTAAAGAAATTATGTTTTAATATCCATTTGGTACAACTGTAAATGCGTTGTGTGCAGCATATGCAATGAACAAACCAGTACACGCTTCTAATCCGACAACGTGCAGAATGACTCTTCAAAATCAATTTCCTTCCTTTTGAGCATATCCCTTAGCTACAAGATGAGATTTGTTGAGAATAACATTATTTTCTTTAATCATGTTTGTTTTCCAGAGCCACTTTATGTTAATGACATTTTTGCAAAGTGGTAGTCGACTAGGTTCCCATGTATCTAATCGATCAAAACTGATGAAGTTTCTTTCTGCATTGATTCAATCCCATGCATAATCATCCATGCTTCTTGATGTTCCTTTGGTTCGGTTCGACTCACGGTGAGTGCGAACATACACATTTCACCATCTGTTTCTAGCTGGCGTCTTGTTCTAACTTGATTGAAAGGATTTCCAATGACATTGTTCTAATGGATGATCTCTTGTCCAACGTTGTGCGAAGGGATAGTGTTTGAATAGAAAGTAACTGTTTGATGAATCAACAGACAGCCGATTGTCTCCCCATGTTCATGTATCGGTACTGAAGATGTTGATAATTTCATCGTCGTCAAATAATGCATTCGGTATCGTTTCTGCTTGAATAATCTACTCAGGTGCAGTGACATTGTACTATGAGTTGGAGTTTGATGTGGTGATTGAATTTCAATGGAGGTGGATCTGCAACATCGGTTTGTTGTAGAAATGTGAGTTGTGTTATGTTGTAGATTGTTTATCGGATTATCAGCAGCATGTACAGCGGAAGAACGACTTGACACAACAGGAGAAGTTCATTGAGTAATTTCACTATACATAGACTATATAGCTATTCCAGCCTCTATTTGACGTGGTACTGCTCAGCAACTTGATGAACATTTTCTGGACTTTGTGGACCGGGACTTAAACTGACTTGTTCAAGTACCATTGTCGAACATTGTGGAACCGGGGGTCAGAACTAACGTGATCTCACCCAAATTAAGGCAATTCGTCCAAGTTAACATGAATTGTTTTCAACTATAATTCCTGGTTCTCATTGTTAAATACCCTGTAATAGCTTTGACTGTTTGTAGAAGTACACCAAAGCAAAAATACATGCATCACCTTTTTCCTTCATTTTATCAAGATTTTCACCATCTATGACGATGTAGCAAAGAGAACCAAAGATGTGAAAGAACTTAACTGATGGTTTCCGAGCATTGATGATATGGTAAGGTGTTTTCTCATGTCGAGGAATTACAAGTGAACAGTTTTGAGTAAAACATGTTGTTGCAATTGCTGCAGCCTAGAAGAACAGAGGAACTTTAGCGGCGCTTAGCATTGTTCGAGCAGCCTCAACAAGAGTACGGTTCCATCTTTTAACAACGCCGTTTTGTTCAGGTGTTCAGGCAGTTGACGTTTCATGTCTTATTCCCTCTTTTGAAAGTATGCATGAAGAGTTTTATTAAGAAATTCCGTGCCTTTGTCAGTTCTAACTATTGTAACTTTAGCATGAAGTCCTCTTTGGACAAGTGTAAGGAAATCAATGAGAACTCCAGGTGTTTCGTCTTTGGACCTCAAGAAGTGAGTCCAGGTATATCGGGAGTAGTCATCAACAATTACGAGAACATATTTCTTTCCATTAATACTTTCTACCGCGCCATTGGACCACATAAGTCCAATGTGAAAGAGTTGTAACCGCATTTTTTAAGCTCGGGTAGTCTAGTGTGAAAAGACTTTGAGGTCCAAAGATCTGGATCTTGTTTAAGCCCTTTGTAAGACATAGCTAACTTGAATAAATCCAAATCCCCCCCCCCCCCCCCCCCCCCCCCCTCAACTATGTGAGAGACAATTACTAATGAATACTAAGTGCTAATAACGAGAAATCTTAACACAAGTACTACGAAGAACACAATGTAAAACTTATGCTATTTGCTATTAAATTCTTATTATAATTCTATTATAAAGTCATACCTAAACATGTAGTCCGTAGGGTTCCTTTTATACACCAAGGAAACCCTAATGGGCTTTACAAACGTGTGAAAGGATAATGCATATCCTTTCCTAAGATATCTCTAAGATAACTATTCTGTTACATAAACAGACTTAACTATATGAGACCAGTACTAACTATAGTACTGCCAGACTTAACTTAGTACTGGCAGACTTAACTATGTCTACCAGACTTAACTCTATAACTACCAGACTTAAGTCTGTTTACAATAATTCCTAACAATCCTCCCCTAACTTGATCTTCACTTGTGAACTTCAAGTTTCTTTGAGTATCTTCATTATGAGCTTCCTGAGGATTTTGTAAGCATTATCTTTGGAATTATTCTTGAACTGCAACATGATGATTTTCCTGTATAAACAGGTTCTTGACTTCTATCAGCAACTCTTGAAATCATCACTAAGGATATTTGCAGCATCAAATCTTTTAAACATCATGGCCAACACTTCACAGCTACATGTATAATCTTTTCAGCAACAAATAGACAGCAACATTGACTATATGTACATCAGATCATAAAGTTTCAGTCTATTCTCATCACTTCCAGATGTGTTAACTCCTGAGAGAGGTGAATCATTGAAAATTTAAATGGATTTGATGTCTCTTTACCAGTTAGCCATTAACTCTGGAGTAGCCAATGTTTGGTTTATAAACCATGGTACATTGATAACCATTTCAACTCTTAGTACATAGGTGTCATAAACAGGTGAGTTGAAATACCATATGATTTTTAGCAAATCATCAGCTATCAACGGATTTGATTAAGCCTTTACCAAGTAACTGTTTGCTCTTGGGCTAGCTAATCCTTTGGTGGAATCATGACATCACCCTGGTGGACTAGTAACCAGTTCAACTTTTGGAACGTGAATCATTGGTAAGTTGAGTACCATCCAGTTTTTGGTAAACTGTCAACCATATAAATGGATTTTCCACAGCCTTTACCACAAGCCATAACCTTGTGGGCTTGCCAACTCTTTACAAACACAGATATGGTGAGTTGATAACCATACAGTTTTGTAACTTCAACCATTAACGGATTTGAGAAGTCTTTACCAAAGCCGTTTGCTTTGGACTAGCCAGTCCTTATGCCTATTAAGCATGGTGAACTGATGACCATTTGTTGTGTGGTGGTTAGCCAACACTCAAACCCTTCTCTCTTCCATTATAGTCCACAGTTTCCAACATAACTCTAGCAACTGATAACTTCATCATTTTCTAACACCAGCTTGCTTCTCAATCATCTTCAAAAGTTTGTAACAAACTTCATTCATTTTTCCATCCAGAAGCTTCATTTTCAGCATCCACTGCAGACTCTTTAGTTTAAAGATCATCCTACTAACTAGCATATAAATACTACATGCCTCCAAAGTTAGACAATGTACTTCACACTTATCATAATACCTCCAACTGATTATCTTTTGCTGTAGTGGTAAGCTCCAAATGGCATCTTCATTGAGAGGTGGATCAAACATAGTCCTGAGATCACTCCATAGTACTCTGTCATAAGCATCTTCAGGCCTATTTGTTCCATATTTCTGCATAACCAACCTGTACAGCTCAATAAGATCCTCTCTTGTGAAGTCTTTAAGCATAGCTCCAAAGCTCATATAAACTGTATCAGCTCCATTTGCTCTTATTATCTGATAAATGCTTCTTTCACCTTGTTGAAATATCTTCTAATTTGCAACAATATTGGATTTTGTATCCAAAGGAGTAGGATTCATAGCTTCTACCGATTCTTATTCATCAGTCTCTGAACCTCCTTGTAGACTTTTGTCAACATTTATACCCTTCCTAGCCTTTTTCTTCTTTCTTTTTCATGTTCTTATTACTGGCTCTGTATACTTGGGGGGGGAGTTGAGAGTTCCTTCTTTTACTTAGTAACTTTTTTCTTCACGACAACATCTTTTCATCAATCCATTGTATACTTTGAAATCACTGTGGTGGGGGCATTCTCTGTCTGAAGCCCTTCTCTATATCTTTTCAACTGTGCCTTTGTAGCTTCAACGTTCATAGGAACAAAAGTATCAATCTGCTTAACTAACTTCTCAAACTCTTCTTTAATTTCTTCAAATTTTAACTTCTTCAACTGAGAAAGCTTCCAAGTTCCTTGATTCTTCAGATAGTTTGACATGTAAATTCTCAACTGTGACTGAGTCATACGTTTATTTCTCTTTTCCTTAGCTCTTTCTTTTGCAAACTGTCTCTTTCTTTGATTTACCAAATCCACCATTCTTTTTGCAAAATCTTGTTCAGGCAAATCCTTTCCCAATACTTCTTTTGTCAACTCTGCGTTTGCCTCTAGCTTGGCTTTAATAGTATCCCAGTCTTTTTCAGTATAAAATTAAGCTTCAAACTAAACTTGATCCTTTCTTTTCTTTGTTGTTGCTGATAAAGTTTCTCTTTTGCAATCTTTTAGCAAAAAGCATCCAAATGAACACGTTTGGCAGTTTCTTCTCCCCTCTAAAGTTTTGCAACCTAATGATTCTCCCCCAAGACTAATCTCTTCTTGTTTGAATTTGTTCATTATATCTTTTTGGGAGCTTGAGGTCTCTTTCAACAATCATTTGGAGTTTTTCCTTTCCCTAGGCCACAACAGACAAAACTGGTCCACTACCAGTACTAACTCCTAAGCCACCAGTATTAACTTTTCAAAGCCAGTATTAACTTCTTCAAAGCCAGTACTAATATCTTTAAAGCCAGTACTAATATCTTCTTCCTTGGACTCTTTTCTCCTCTTGTATCTTTTACCCTTATCAACTGAATTTGACCTCTGAGGAGCAACCTTTGACAGAGTTTTAGCTGCTTCCAAGATTGTAGGACTGATTTCTTCTTCCTGAGCCTCTTCTAAAGATTTAGTAGGAGTAACAAAATCTCCTTTTGAACCTAGAGGATCATCAACAATGTCCTGGAATTATCCTCGCCCTTATCCACTTGGTTCTTCATCCTCTGATCTGTTAGAAACCACATGTCTCTTTTTGAGAATATCTTCCAGTTTCTTTACTTTCTTCACCAACTTCACAATTGCTTTTCTTATGGTCAGCTTAGTTTGCTTGAGTTCTGTCTCCAAACTATCAACCTTTGTGATCAAATTGGGAACCAAGTGTAGTAAGTCTTCCACTTTCATAGTTCTTGCTTCTGGCACATGAGGGTGAGTAGGATCCTGAGATTGTGGAACTGCAGTCTCCTATCTAGGTGAAAGTGGTTGGTGTTCAGGTGATGGTTGCTCAAAGATTTGCTCAGTGGGTTCATTGTCAGGTTCAAGTGAAGGTGATGTATGGTGAGTTGTTGGTTCAGCTATAAGTGTAGGTTCAGATACAATTGTTGCAGATATCACAAGTGGGTGAGATGAAGATGGTAAGGGTGCAGAAGATGATAGTTGATCCTCAGCTTGATCTGCTGGTCCTGCACTTTGATCTACATCAACAACTGGCAACATTACAGGCAACAAAGGTCTAGGTACCCCTCTAAAACCCCTTTTCATGTTCCTAAAAATCTTTTTGGTCAATACAATAGCCAAATAAGGATGTTTATTCTTAGTTTGTATTTCCAAAATCATTTATAGAAATCGTGGGTACATTAAAAACTTAGTTTTACTTTTCAAGTTTGCCACCATGCCATCAAAGATTAATTTTGAAAAGTTATAAATCCTGCTTGTAGAAAGACAAATCAAAGCAGTCGAAAAATTGCTACCAAATTGATCCCATCCACCACTTTTAGGACTCATACAATGTAAAATATGATGGACTAAAAATCTCCATTGGTAAGAGTGAGTTTGCTAGCATAGTCCTAGCAGCCTCAATTAGGGTCCTGTTCATTCTTTCAGCAACTCCATTATGCTGTGAAGTTCTGGCATTACTATACTCTTGTTTTATTCCCCTGTTCCCACATAATTCAAGCATATCCATATTCTTAAATTCAGTGCCATTATCTAATCTAATGATTTTAACCCTATGATTAAGCTGGTTTTCAATTTGTCTAATGAAGTTATGAAGGATGCCACTAGTTTTATCCTTTGTAGCCAAGAAGAATACCCAACTAAATCTGGTACTATCATCAATAATAACAAGGCAATAACTTGCATGATTAATGCTTTTTACAGAAGTAGGTCCAAAAAAATAAAGATTAGTCAGACAAAAAAATGGTTGAGGATGGAGGAGGTCCAAAAAGAACTATAGGGGCCCAAGGGTGATGGTAATGGCTCAGATGATTTGTTCTTTCTGATTTAGCCTTTACAGGAGGCCTTGAGTAGCATACTTTTTGGCAGGCAACACATGTATGGTCATTTCTAAAAACCTTGGAAGGTAGACCTCTTACAAGGTTTCCCTTCACAAGTTTGTTTAAGTTTTTAAAATTTATATGACCTAACCTCCTATGCCATAATTTAGATTCATCAGATGTGGCTTTTGCAATCAAACAAGCATAATCTTTTGTGAGAGAAGGTGTCTTCATATCAAAACTGTACATATTGTGTTGCCTAGGGACTTTTAGAAGTATCTGATTTTCATCAGGCATCTTAAAGTCAGGAGACACAACAAGACATTCAGTTTCAGTAAAAAGAACCTTGTGCTGCTTATCACATATTTGTGATATTGAGAAAAGATTAAAATGCCCAAGTTCTTTTACAAAAGACACACTATCAAAATCTAAATTACCAACTCTTATCCTGCCTTACTAGTATAGTAGCCTTTATGCTACCTCCAAAGGTAACAGATTCCCCCTTGTGCAGTTCCTCAAAATCATCCCAGGTGAATCCTTGTTACCAGTCTATGTGCCATGAGCATACACTATCACATATACATTTGTTGCTCCATGTCTTTAGTGGATGATCCTGCACATGAAAAAGAGAAATTAGTTTCTCTTAGGGACCCAGGCCTTTTCAGGCTTGGGTCTGCCTTGTGGTCCTTTAACATTTACAGTTCTAACAAAATTGGATCCACTATTATAATTGGAGTTTGGTCTTGTTCTCCTCCAATTATAACCTGCTGAGGTCTTAACAGCAGTGCCCCAATTTCCCTTTACAGCATGAGAATAAGTCATTCTTGTTGTATTTCTAACAATGGGTCTTCTCACAGGTGAATGTGATTTTGAAAAATGACTTCTTTGATTAAACTTATTCACCTGGGGTCTTACAGGACTAAAACTGTTTGAGTTACTGGTAGGTACTGGTTGTTTAGATCTACCAGTATTAACATTAGTCCTGACAGAATTAACATTATGCCTAACAGAATTAACATTAGACTTGACAGAATTAACATTTGCCCTACCAGTATTAACATTAGGCCTAACAGAATTAACATTTTGCTTAACAGTATTAAGTTGTACTGGTCTAGATATAAAGTGATTAGCACGATTAACCCTGTTTGCATTGTTCTAAACTGGTTTTGCCACCCCGTTACCAGTATTAAAAACCCTTTGTTTCTTAAGCTCAGCCTCTCTTGCCATTTTCTTTTCATAAAAGTCACAATCTCTGATCAAGTGACTTAGGCTTCCACAAACAAAACACTTTTTCTTGATGAAAGAGTAACCTTCTCCTAGTTCTCTTTCCATCATTTCATTCTAATTCTTTCCTTTAACTTTAGGTGTCCCCTGAGTTTTCATTGGTTGACTAGGAGTTTTTACGTGTGTGACACAACTAGGTTCAGCTTCTTTTGGTTTTGGTTCAGACATGACTTCTTCACTAGATGTAACAGAATTCTCACTGAATTTGTCATCTGAGACACTAGTTTCAGGCTTTTGAGGTCCCTTCTTACCATAAACATACAAAGAATCATCAATTTCCTCTTGTGGTTTAGGAGTATAGTCTCCAGTTAATGGATGTGGAACTCCTTTGAAATTATCAGTCTTTGAAAATCTACTGTATAAAGGTTTGTTAAGAAAATCTTCTTCTGTACACTTAAACACAGTACGATTCATTTCTTCCTCATAGCTTAAAACCTCATTGTTTGATTGTATTTCATATCCTTAGCCAACTTAGCTATTGAAGTCATACCTGAATCAACTAATTTCCAAAGGTTTTTAGAAGAATTTTTCCATGAATCTACTGTTTTCTGCAATTGTTCCTTTTCTTTTACACTTACATTCCTATTTCTCCTATATATATAAGCTTTTCATCTTTTGCAAATATTTCATTTTCTGAAATGTAAGCTTATCATTTTAGAGATAATTGCTGCATTTTGAAAAGTAAACAAATTGAGCTTCTAATTTTCTTACACTAGAGTATAGCAAGTATTTTTTGCTTCTTGTTCACCTAACTGTATTCGTCATTGTTCATCACATACGTGTTTATGGGAGCTTATTTATATGAATCAATGCAAGTTTTGGAACATAATGATACCTCATTATTTGAGCTGATAGCCATAAGTGCATGATTTGTCTCTTCTTCCTCTACTGTATGTTCTCCTTAATTGACAACACCATCATCCATTGTTAGCAAACAGTTCTAATTCTACTCTTTCTTTCCAGGTCCTTGATCTTGATAAAATGAGTCTCTCTTCTTTCCATCATTTGTCCCATTGGATGTGCATTCCTTAGCAAAATGACCAGTGTAGGACATTTGAAACATTCAAGCCTTCTTTTGTCAAAACCAACAGGTTTGTTTCCTTCAATTCGAACTCTCCTTCCAGTCTTCTTGTAAAACTTCTTCATTCGAATAGAAATCATTGCTATCTGCCAGTTTATGTCCATCTCTTCAATGTCCACATCATCAACAGTATTTTCCTCATCACGTTTGTTTTTCCAGAGCCACTTTAAGTTAATGACATTTTTGCAAAGTGGTCTGTCGACTAATTCCCATACATCTAATCGATCAAACTGATGAAGTTCTTCTTGCATTGATTCAATCCATGCAGAATCAGCCATGGCTTCTTTGATGTTCTTTGGTTTGGTTCGACTCACGGTGAGTGCGAACATACACATCTCGCCATCTGTTTCTAGCTGACGTCTTGTTCTAATTGATTGAGAAGGATTTCCAATGACTTGTTCTAATGGATGATCTTTTGTCCAACGTTGTGCAGAAGGATGGTGTTGATAGAAAGTATGCATGTTTGACGAATCAACATGACGAGACGATGTCTCCCCTTATTCTTGTACCGGTGTACTAAAGATGTTGATAAATTCATCATCGTCAAATTGTGCATTTTCGGTATTGGTTTCTGCTTGAATAATGTTCTCAAGTGCAGTGACAGTTGGTACTTGAGTTGGAGTTTGATGTGTTGATTGAATGTTCAATGGAGGTGGATCTGCAACATCGGTTGTTATAGAAGTGTGAGTTGTGTTATGTTGTTGACGTTTATCGGGATTATCAACAGCATGTACAGCGGAAGACTTTGACACAACAGGAAAAGTTCCATTGAGTAATTCACTGAACATCGGACTATATAGCAATTCTAGCTCATTTGACGTTGTTTCTATCTCAGCAGTTTGAGAAACATTTTCTTGACTTTGTGGACCGGGACTTAAATTGTCTTGTTCAAGTACCGTTGTCGAACATTGTGGACCGGGGTCAGAACTGACGTGATCTGACTCCATTTGAGGCAATTCATCAAAGTTAACATGAATTGTTTCAACTATTATTCTTGTTCTCTTGTTAAATACCCTGTAAGCCTTTGACTGAATAGAATACCCAACAAAAATACATGCATCACTTTTTCCTTCATTTAATCAAGATTTTCACCATCACTGACGATATAGCAAAAAGAACCAAAGATGTAAAAGAACTTAACTGACGGTTTCTGGGCATTGATGATATGGTAAGGTGTTTTCTCATGTCGAGGAATTACAAGTGAACGGTTTTGAGTAAAACACGTTGTTGCAATTACTTCAGCCCAGAAGAACAAAGGAACTTTAGCGGCGCTTAGCATTGTTCGAGCAACCTCAACAAGAGTACGGTTTCGTCTTTTGACAACGTTGTTTTGTTCAGGTGTTCGAGCAGTTGACGTTTCGTGTCTTATTCCCTCTTTTGCAAAGTATGCATGAAGAGTTTTATTAAGAAATTTTGTGCCTTTGTCAGTTCAAACTGTTGTAACTTGAGCATGAAGTCCTCTTTGGAAAAGTGTAAGAAAATCAATGAGAACTCTAGGTGTTTCGTCTTTGGACCTCAAGATGTGAGTCCAGGTATATCGGGAGTAGTCATCAACAATTACGAGAACATATTTCTTTCCATTAATGCTTTCTACCCGCATTGGACCACATAAGTCCATGTGTAGAAGTTGTAACCGTCTTTTTGAGCTCGGGGTAGCCTTAGTGTGAAAAGACTTTCTTTTTGCTTTCCCCAACTCACAAGAAGAACACAAATGATCTTTGACGAATTTCAATTTTGGAAGGCCATTCACAATATTATTCTTCGAAAGCAAGTTGATGGTGTTGAAGTTTAGATGTGATAGACGATGATGCCATAACCATGCTTGAGACGATGTTGCTTTAGCCATTAAGCAAATTGGATTGGGAGTTGTTGAGTCTTACAGAGTAATGGAATACAAATCTGTGCCACAAGAACCTGTAAGAAGATCATTTCCCTTCAAATCATGGATATAACATGTAGACTTCCGAAAAGCCACTTCCAAATCCGCATCACAGAATTGACCAACGAAGAATAAATTGTGATTAAGCCCTTGGACGTAATAAACCCTTTTGATAGTAATAGCTCCTTGAACCAGATCTCTATAACCAAGAATTGGTGCAATTTGATCATTTCCAAACTTCACCGTTCCCAGAAATTTCTCTACAAAATTAGTTAGAAGTTTGAGATTTCTGGTCATGTACTTTGAGCACCTAGAGTCGACGATGAATAGAATTATATCGACGAGCTGCAAAATAATTAGAAGACAATGGAGTATTGGACACAGTGGAACACCTAGGAGTCTTATGTTCTAAAATATTAGTAGTTCTAGATGCATTTCCTAGAGGCATACTAACGTTTGGGTTAACATTTCCTTTTGGAGAGTTAGGTTTCCAATTGTATCCGGGTGGAGTATACTTAGGATACCACCAACTGCATGTCTTACTAACTTGCTCATATAACTTCTTAGTTATGTGTCTAGATTTCTTGACAGTGGAGTTTGTTGCAACGGTTTTCTTACTGGATGTTGCAACAGATTGGTTCACATTATGCTTGGGTTCTCTAGTACTAATAGGCACAGCCATTGGTTGTCTAGTCCTAGAATTCACGTCATTAATATAATGTAGAACACACAAATCTTGATTGTCATTCAGCACACATTTTCTACAAGTAACACAAACAAAGTTAACATTCGAGGTCTTAGCATTCAAACTGTCATTACACGCAGTTATAGATGTTTTATTATTTGAAAACTTAAAATTCCTACGGTGGTCTTCTACTTCTTACTTCTTTCCTTGACTATTGTTAGACATGACTCTAGCTCCTAGTTGATTGCTCTTAAGCTGTGGTCTGCTAACACTAGTAGTGGGAATTACTCCTGTAGAGAAAGACACGCGTTTGTTAGTTTTCCTATTGTCTTGAGGCAACCGTGGTGTTCTAGTTGGAGTAGGCTTTGTGTGCACTTTGTACATTCCTGGTGCAATCACATTTGTGTTCTTCAAAACTGGCAACACATTCTGAGGCAAAATCTGTGCAGTGACTGGTTTTGAAAAATCAAGGGACACATTTTGTGTGGTAACTGACTTTGACTTTGAAAAATCTTTCTTTGCAAGAGAATCTGAAAAAATAGCTGGTTTACCTAAAATTGATTGTCTTTGACTTTTAAAAGCATTCGGTTGTCGAATAACCGATGATTTTTCAAACTTAGTTTCCACAGATTTTCCTTTCATCTTTCCTATGAGTTTCTTCAACTCACTTATTGCAATTCCTTTGTCTTGTAATTGAGCTTTCAAGTCTTGAATTTCAACATATTGTTCACGTTCTTTCAGAAATACGTTTGACTGATTTTCGTTGAAAGATTTGTCATTTTTTATCTTTTCTTTGCACTGTTGTAAATCAAGTTCAAGATTAATCGCATGTTTCTGAAGTGCTTCAAAACTCTTTGACATTGTTCTACTTTTTGAAAGCTCTTTTTCAAGATGTTTACATTTTTTCAAGGTTTCCAAGTAATCACATTGCAAATTAGTAACTTCATCCAGATCAGTGTACACCCCAAGTATTGCATTCATGTGATCAGCATAGTAATATTCCCTTGAAAGTCAGTCGATTTCATTCAAAAACTGTGTTTTTTGAGTTTCCAGTTGAGATTTGAGAGTGTCTACTTCATGTTCAAGAGAATTAAAGTATCTCAAATCAGCAACCATTTCCTCGTTCAAACACAAGTGAAATTTTTCTAAGTCCGCATTGATTCTTCTAATTTGGGGGCAAAAATTTCCTTCGATTGTGTTTTGAATGAAAGGATCTATGTTACCAAAATATGTTCTTTTAGCGATTGTTTGTTTGCAACGTTCCACTCCATCAAAAATCGTGTCAACACTCTTTTTAATCTTGAAAAGTTCTTTAGAGCTTTTACACTTTTGATCCCAAGGAATGGATTCATCCATTCGTTTTTCTAACAAAGTTGTTTGTTTACGAAAAGACTCTTTGGAAAATTCATTATTAGAAGATGTATGACTCATCTTTGACGTTCTTGGAAAATAGTGTTGTTCAGGCGACTTTTCCCGTTGTGGAACGAACAAATCATAAAGATTATTCAACTATTTTTGTTTCTGAATAAAGAAGCAAGCAAATCCACGTTCTTGATCAAGATCATTCAGTTTCATCTGTCATCTGATCAATAGAGATATGGGGTCGCCTTTTTTGGTGCTCCGCCGATATATGTCATTTGATTCGTTGGTTGTTATATATATAAAAACAACTCAATGCAAATCTCAACCAAATGCCCGTAACCAAGGCAAAAGGTCAAAATTACACAAAGAGATTAAATACATAAGAATCAAAA
Source organism: Tanacetum coccineum (assembly GCA_026074375.1). Classification (NCBI taxonomy): domain Eukaryota; kingdom Viridiplantae; phylum Streptophyta; class Magnoliopsida; order Asterales; family Asteraceae; genus Tanacetum; species Tanacetum coccineum. Next base: position 80,123 of record BQNB010010929.1, read on the forward strand.
TCAATGATAAAAAAAGATTCCGGAAGATGATATTCCCGGGGTCGGATTCCCACGAGGTGCAATTGAAAATTATCCTGGTTTGAAGAGAAATTGACTGATGAAGAATATATGATGGAAACACTGATATAATTAAAACTAAAATTAATTAAATAAAACTTAATTTAATCTACGGGAAGCAAATATAGGAAATAGGGATCTTAAAAACTACGGGAAACAAAATTAGTTATAGGGAAGTCCTAAAATTAAATTTATACTAAAATACGGGGAACAGAATTAGGTATCGGGAAACCTAAATACTAAAAATTAAGAAAATAAATGCTAAATTAAATTAAAAATCAAAATTAAATTCTAATTAACTTAATTTGAAAAATAAAGAAAACTAGAACTAAAACGGAGGTCGTTTGAATGCTAAACGAAAAGAAACGGTAAAACGCACCGGTAAAAACGGGTCTAAAACTGAAATTTAAGAAAAATTAAGCCTACACTAAATTTTATATTTTTCCTAGACACTAAATGACAAAAGAAAATTTTACAAAAAAGAAAAATATTTTTTTATTAATTTTTGGATTTTTTATGAATTTTTAAAGATTAAAAACTAATTAAAACTAAGTAAATAGAAAAAGACAAAAAATAAAAGTTATAAAAATTCTGAAAAAGTGAAATTAAATAAAGAAAAAGTTAACAAATCTAAAAATATAAAAATGCCCAAATTTTACTGATTAAATTAAAAGTAATTAAACTAATTAAAATTAAACCTAATTTAATTAATTAAATTAAATAAACTAACTAAAGTTATAACTAAAGGACTAACAGTGAAAGGACACAAGGACAAACGGGGTAACAGGCTAACTAACCACAGGGACTAACACTTGTAACTGAAAAAGAGACCCAAAAATGATATCATCAACATATACCTGAACTAACAGAATATCACTTTTTTCCCTTTTGATAAACAAAGTCTTTCCTATCTTTCCTCTCTGAAACCCACTGTCTAACAAATAAGTTGACAAGGTTTCATACCAAGCTCTCGGAGCTTGATGCAATCCATAAAGTGCCTTTTAAATGTGGCTTTTTAAAGCTGCAGCAGCTTAATAAGCTTAAAAGCTTATTAAGCTTTTTTCTTTGAGCTAAAAAGCTTAAATTAAGCTGAAATGTGTGCAACTTAACACTACCAGGCTATGCTACCTATATTAACTAAAATGAAACAGAAATAAGCCCTAAAATAAGCTGAAACAGGAATAAGCCAGAGTTAACAGTTTTAACAAAAACAAAAAAAAGAGGACTTTTAAGCTAAATTAAGCTATATTAATAAGCAATCTAAGGGAAATAAGCTGCTGAACCTAAAAGAACTACCTATAAGCTATGCTAAAAGGAAATAATAACCTATGGCTTAATTTAAAATAAGCTAGAAAAGGGGGACTTAATATGGTGCTCAGCACCAGGGGAGGTCAACAGTTTGCTTAAAGGGGCTTTTTTAGCTTAACACAATAAGCTTATTTTAGCTTTTTAGTTAAAACCAAACAAAGACAGATGTCAAAAGGTGGTAAGTGAGCTTATTTCCAAAATTTGAGCTAATATGATAAGCTTAAACCTGCTGGTAATGGGGCTTAAACTTGAGGGTTTTCAAAAAACACACATGCATACACTTTGGCAAGTTACTTGGTCAAATTAAAAGAGACAGAACATGGGCTTGGGTAAATGGCTAGAAACAACACAACAAGCACAAAATTTGTGTGCTTAAGCTGCATAAGCAGCTTGAGCCTTTAAGCTCAAGTTTGCTTATTCAAATTTTGGCAGAAAATAGAAAGGGACATAAAAACTTGTTTCTAAACTAAAAATGATAATTTTAATGGCCTAATGAACCCTACTCACTCAGCCAAAGTTGGCTGAGTGAGCTTGACCCATACCAAACCCAAAATGACCCATTTTAGGTCTAAACCAAACACCCCCTTATTTATAAAAAACGAATTTTTTTTACTGAGTTTGGTTAAATAAGGCAGAGATAAGGGCTAGAAGTGGATTTATATAACTTTTAACATATGTTTAATCAATTCAAACAGAATTAAGCTACTTAAATGATGCTTGAAATTTTGACAATTGGAATAACACAAGAAAATTCTTAACTTTTATAAAACTGAAAGTATTACAATATAAACTTTAAATAAGCTGAATATAACACTTTTAAAGCAATCTTAATTGAATTTTACACTAAGAAAAGTAAAAACAAGATAAAAAAAAGGTGGTTGTGCTCGGCTGGGTCTTCTCTCTTTTATAGCAGCTCAAAGCTTTGTCTTTGGTCTTGGGAAATGCTAGCTGTGTGAGTAGGACACTCCCCAAGCAATCCTAACCCTTGGTTTGTTCTTGTCTTCATCTCACCATTGAAAGGGTTTTCGGGGTTGAGTGATTTTGGCAGGGAAAGGGATATAGGGGTATTGGGGAGGTGGGAATGGGTAGGGGTGAGCTGTGGAGGGTACTTGAGAGGTGGTTTTGCAAGAAAAACCATGGGAAAGAGCGGGTTTGATTTTGGCGGGTACGGTGTTACAGTACCAAGTGGGTTGCAGGTTTAAA
>BQNB010010930.1:0-82688 GCA_026074375.1 Tanacetum coccineum
TTTTTAGGTTTTTCTCAATCGTTTTTGCTTGTTATTGATTAATTTAGATTTTTACACTCTCAAATCATTAATATCATTCAAACTCCAAATTTTCCGACTGTATCGATTCTCCAGCACAGCCTCGTTGGGGATAAACGACCCGGGGATATTCTATACTACTTCTCGGTTTCATTGATTGTTTTTAGATTATACTTATTATATATATTGTATTATATATTATATATATTTTAAGGTATAGTTAAGCATCAATCAGCAGGTCATGTCAGTCTTCAACTAATATGGTACAAACCTTGCAAAGCAATTAACAAATAGTTTGAATGTTGATCTTAATAGCCGTGGGAGCATAAGGATTGCATTCTTTAGGAGGACTCCATATGAGGTACTATGCCATTGTAGGCTGATGACAGTTTTAAAAAATAGACACATGGGGAATGCAATCAATTTATCTTTATAAACATTTTTTTGCTTGCACATGTATATTTCACATATTGTGAGCTAAAATTTCGGAAACCAATCATGTACTAATATATGTAGTGTTCCAGGTTTTCAAGAAATATGGAATGAAGAAATATGATCTCAAGAAAGAGGGTTTTGATCCAAATAGTCATAATGATGTGTTTCAACTTTCAAGTACCAGATTGTACCAAGGATCCTGACACTGTTGCGTTGTGTTCAAGGTATGCTACCAAAGAAAAATCCATAAGAACATTATGTTAGTATCTCATAAAAACATTTATTAGTTAACGGAGTAATTCAGGTTATTTGTTACTTCTTACAGCTACAATTACTAAAAGAAACGATATCAGTTGAAATAAAAGGAGTCAAACAAGTCAACAGTTATTGGAAGTGTTTACCCTACCTGTTTATGTAGTTACATACAATATGGTTGATGGTTTTGGGTTAGGATTTGGATGTTTATTGCAACTAAACCATGACTTTGGTTTGCAGACAGGATACTACTGATGTTGGATGTTGATACATTGCAGATTAAGAGGAGACAAAAGGCAAGTGAGAGTTGGCTATCTCATCAAAAACAAAGTATGTTGAAAACCAGGAGCGAGACAAAGGCTGCTGGTACTCCTGTTTATCATGATTCACTTAAGAAATTAAAGAATTTTGCAGACTACAAAAGGTTCTTGTTGATCCCTTCTTGACAGATCTTACTTAGCTTGTTAAAGCTTAGTTGTATTGGATAGATCCAAGACAACTATAGTAGAAACTAAGATTGAGAATATCACAAACTATGCGAAATCTAGCTTGTAATACTAAGAAGAACAATGAAACAGTAAAACAAGATATTTACTAAACTTTCAATATATTGAATACTATTTTGAGTTACAAAATAGCTATGAATACTAACTATGATTGCTATGCAAACTATGAAAAACTAATCTAGATCTATGCCTCAGGGTTCCTTCTATACACCAAGGAAACCCTAATGGGCTTATAAAACATGTCAAGTGATCAATGCATATCTATTTATAACACCCCCATTTTGATACATATAGCAGCGAAAGCTAATTTGGGGTATTATTTCATAGTACAACAGTCATAATCATAGAAAACGAGTAATAAAGAGATGTTTTGGAAAAAGTTGTTATCATTCATTTATTCATCAGAGTTTTTATCTCTGACATGCTTTTATCCTTCCAGCAGTTGTAAACTAAGCACAAGCAACATTAACTACTTAGAAATTTACTCTAGTAGTACTAACATACACTAGCAGTACTAACTTTAGTACTAACAGTAGTAACTACTTAGTATATTTTCAATCTTCATCTCTGAGCAATCTTAAATTTACTTAGCTGCGCTGTAGCTTTATAACTAACCTAGTAACTATTTATACTAAAAAAGTAGTAACTAAGCAAGTAGTAACTTTATACTACCAATCCATAATACTTTAGCATTAATTTTCATTAGTTTTACAGCATATACTAAGTTATGCTTGACGGCACTAATATATATCTGAGCAGTAGTAACTCTAAAAATCATCTTGAAGTCTTTTAAACCTAACAATCCTCCCCTAAACTTGATGTTTATATTTTGAATCTTTAAGTTTCATTAAAAGTCTTCACCATCACCAGGAGGATGCATTCAAACACTTCATTGACCCTTTTCCTTCTTTGTCATGAGCTTGAGTAGTTGATAACACATCTCATTCCAACGATCAGCTTGAAGCTCTTATCAGCATGTTTGAGATTGTTATTGGTGTAAGGGGATATCTTTTCTCAACCAACATAAAGATATGTATATTTCTAAACCTTACAAAGTGCACTCCACAGTTATCAAACAGCTTCTAAACAGTCACTTTGTACCCTTGTAGATTTCTCCATACTTTGCTTTTTATGTTAGGTTCAAACATTAAATTCAAATCACCCCATAACACTCTTTAATAATCCTCCTCTAGCCTTTGTATTCCTATGTTTAGCTTTAACCAACTTCCAGAGGGTCTCCAAGTCTTCTTTATCAATACCCTGAAGCATCTTTATCATTGATGAATACCTTTTTGAGCTTCCATCAGCCCTTATCAATTTAAAGTATCTCATCCTTCCATCTTTATAAATTTGGTATTCAACAATCACCGGAGGCTTAGTAGCTAGAGGTATAGAATTAATTGTTACCTCATCATCTTTAACTATCTCAATATGCCTTTTCATCTCTGCCTCCTCTTGATCATCTTTTTCAACTTCTACATGCTCATCTATCTTTTGCTTCTTTAACATATCAGATTCAAGTTCATCCCCTGCTCTTTTAGAGCTTTCCTTTGTTCTTATCTCACTACCTTTCACTACTTCTGAATTCATGTCCATAAAAGTATTTACTTTTTTCATTTCCTTATCAAACAACTTCTGGATTTCATCATATCTTTTGCTCTTCAACTGACTATGTTTGTATCCACCCATATTCTTCAAATAGGTGGACATTTAATTTCTCTTTTGAGCTTTGGTAGGTGGCTTTCTTCTTATCTCTTCAGCTCTAATCTTTGCAAAGTGTTTCTTTCTTATGTTCATGAGCTCTACAAACAATCTTGATCTTTCTTTAATGGTTATTTCTCCCTATTCTTCTGCTTGTAGCCTCTGAGCTCTAATCATAAGTTGCTCTTTCATAGCTTGTATGTTATCCTATGATTCGATCAAAGCTATGTTGGCTTCTTCTTCGTTTTGCCTTGCAAGCCTCTCTTCTTTAATAAGTTCAGCTTGCAACTAAGCTTCAAGATTTCTAGCCATTTCTTCATCAAGAGCAACTTGATCTTTCTTCTTTAAAGGTACTTTAGGCTCCACCATTTTTCTTTGCCTTGTCTGTTTACTTGTGGACGATTGTGATTTGTGAAGAAGAAATGTATTGTAGATGCAAGTACTTGTTCTTTCCCGATCTTGAAATATAATTCCTTTGCCCTGGTGTAAACTATTATAGCAGCTGTTGTAACAGGCTTGGGTTTTGCGAGTTTTGATCTCCAATCAAAGTTTGAGCAAGAGTCATTCGTCTGGAATTTACAACACTGGCACTGGGACAAGTAGTAACTACGTCAACAGCATAACTGGATTTGACTCTTGTGTTGTAGCAACACTAACTACCATGCTCTTAACCACCTTTTCAACTTAATTTTATGCTCTTCCAACACACCGGTTCAAACATTGTTTCATCCTTCATCTCTTGAGTCTCATCAACCCAAAAGTCACTTTTTGCCAATCGAGCTTCAAGATCTTCAATTTCTCACCTTGTTTGGATGCATCCTCATGAGCACCTAAACTAGCTTCATTAGAGGATTCTACCATGTTAGAGGAACCAACCTTTCTTAACATTCTTAGCCTTGAAGTTCTTGACTTCCTTCTCTTTTCCAACTAATTGACTCTCTTCTTTAAACTAGTAATCTCCTTTGCTTGAGCTGTCTTGGGCTTTCTCTTAAATTAAGGACCTTCTCTGTAGGTTGGTACACAAAACTCATCTATTCAGCAAGTTGCATTACTATCTCTCACTTTGAGGTGGATCATAGTAGGGGTAGAGACTTGTTTCTCATAGAGTGAGTATATTCTGTAGTAGGCTCTGAGAAGAGAAATGGCACTTCCTTTGTGTTCCATTCTTGATTTTTTTGAGGGTGGTGTTGATGATGGTTAAGTGATAAATGGGTTGTGGAATGGGAATCAGTAGCGAGTAGATGAATCTGCAACATGTCTTTTTGTTGCTTGAACCATCATTGTGGAGAATAGAGGTGTAACCTTTCTAGAAAATCCTTGCATGGTTCTTCATTGTTAGCAACACTTCTTGGTGTGGAGGTGTAACATAACCCCTTTGTGCTTGGACATTCTTCTACGTGTTTGTCCAGGAAGACTTGCTCTAAAAATTGGTACTTGAGAAATTTTACCCATCATCCAAGTTCTTCAATATTGTTAAAAAATGTATTAGTAAGGTTAAATTTTTGTTTGTGCAAGGTCATATGTTCAGCAGATGCCTTAGTGTACTAAATTATTCCAGGATGTAGTCTTAGAAACTAAGACAGGCAGATTATGTATTGATGAGAAATTACCATGGGAATGAGAAAATAAGCTTTATAAAATGTAAGCTTTTTGAGTAAGATTTTTCATATCCCTATTTTTCTAATTCTGCAAAATATGGTATTAGCAGTAGGTAGACAATCTGTTCTTCTGATCTCACGTAGATCACTCTCTTATACTTGTCTCAGAGATGATTACCTTTTTCTTGTCTACTAGGGCTTGTATTTGTCGTTCCTCATTAACTGTTTTTTGCTCTTAGCAGATGTACCTGGAATTTGTTCTAATTCAAGGTAGTATAAATGGTTGGATTGCGTTTAACGCATATTAGACGAATTGCAGTTGTAGTTTGAAAACAATTTATTTCCTCAAACCCATACTTTTTCGGGTTTTCTCCAAAAACGCAACAAATTGTGAGTTTCAGCAAATTTGGGGTCGACATTGATAGGGTTTTGATGATTATATGTTGACAATTGAGTTTACTCTAGAGGTTTATGATTAGAGAGGATAACAAGGTGTAAATTTGAACGAATGAGTGATTGAAACCCTTAATCGAAGTATTTATGAACTCACCCTCAACAACATTAACTTGAAACTAGCAGCATTAAGTTAAGCCTAACAGTATTAAACTACCTAAAGCAGTAGGGAAGTTATGCCTGAGTTGCATTTACTTATGACTAGACAGTAGTAAGTAATGCCTAGCAGAATAAAACTAATACATTGCTAGCAGTAAATTAAGCCTAACAATCATTAAACTTAATGTTAACAACTTTAAGTTTTAAGCTGAGCAGCGTTAACTTTAAGTCACCAGCATTAACCCTTATTAATTCTTTTCCAAAAGGCATTTTCTCATCATCAATTTTGATTCTCACAAGCTTTCTTTCTGTTTTTAATCTCACTATATCTCTCATTTCTTTTCCTCACCAATTCACTCTATCTGTTTTTATATCACACAACTCTATTTCTATTTTTTTAGCTCACTATATCTCTTATTTCTTTTTCTCACTGAGTCACTCTATCTGTTTTTATTATCAAGAATCCTTTTAGACAATTTTGTACAAAGTTCCATCAATTCCTTTAGTTTCATGATGTCCTCCCCACTTCTAAGTGTGTTAACTCTTGAGAGAGGTGGATCATTGGACTTGTTTAGATGCAGCCTCAAACCTAATTTGAGCTTCTGCACCCCTAATATGGTATCTTGGCACCTGGGACCACTACCTGAATTAGTTCCCTAAGGAAGAGATTCATTAAGTGTTGCCATGGATTGGGTCCTATTAATGTTACCACTGTCCTGCTCTGCTTCTAAGCTAGAAGCAGTAGTGGCAGTCCTTCCCATTTTTTATTCCCACTCCTTATAGACAGCCTCATCTGCAACAAGGTGAATAAGTCTACTAGACTGAGATATCTCAGTGGTCCTTTTGGCTTTCCTAGGTTTTTGAGTCTTTGTTGGTTTATGATTGTGATTGAACAGTGATTGGTTCAAGATTAGATAGTGATACAGTTGTGGATGTGTGTTGGGGTTCAGTGGGATTTCCTGACCCTTCACCCACTTCTGCTTAATGATACATTCCCTTTCATCCAATCTTAATTAACCTCCCCTCAAACAATACTTTAGAGATTAAGTAATCCAATGCTAGCAATCAGAAAGTTAAACCTGCTAACATCAAAAGCCTTTGTGAGAAGATCTGCAACATTGTGGTCTGTGTGAATCTTGATCACTTGAATCAACTTCTTCTTATAAGAATCTCTGATGAAATGGTGCCTTATTTCAATGTGCTTGGTTTTAGAATGAAACACTAGATTCTTCATAATACAATTGGTGCTTTCATTATCAATGTGAATCTTGGTGTTCATGAAGTTGAACCCATAATCGATTATTTGATTTTGGATCCATAATACCTGCCCATAGCAATTAGCAGCAACAACATACTCTGCTTCAGTAGTAGAGTTTGCAACTATAGTATGCTTTTTACATCCGGCCGAAAGTAACCTTTTGCCAAGTAATTGACAACCTTTATTGTGGGTTTCCTGTCATGGCTTGCGCCAGCATATCACTATCGGAAAAAGCTTTCCAAGTCAAATGGTGTATCCGTAGGATACCAAAGGGCCTGATTAGGTTGGGACTTTTTATGTATTAAGATTCTCTTCACAGCTATTTGGAAGATGTGAGACTTTAGGAGTATACTTGGAAACCTTGCACAAGCCTCAAACTACAAACTTTATGTAAGCCTATAAAGCTGTTAAGTACATTCAATGACTTATAATTGTTCTATATAATGGAACATCCACATCCTAGCTTCTTCTTCCTTGAGCAAGCTTTGTAGTCTCATTTGGTTCGTTATCAGTGCGGTGCTGTCTTTATAGTGACAAAATCAAACTTCTTCAATATATCAGCCACATACTTGTCTTGGCTGATGAAGATTCCATCATTTTTCTACATGACTTGCAACCCTAAAAATAAAGTAAACTCTCCTATAGAACTCATCTGGAATCTCTTATGCATCATCTGCTCAAATTCAACACATAAAGACTTCTTTGTAGACCTAAAAATGATATCATCAACATACACCTGTACTAACAGGATATCACCTATGTCCTTCTTAATGAACAAAGTTTTATCTATAGTGCCTCTTTTGTATTCATTTTATAATAGGTAGGTAGACAAGGTCTCATACCAAGCTCTAGGAGCTTGATGTAGACCATATAAAGCTTTTTCTACCTTATAAACCTTATCAGGGAACTGTGGATCTTCAAAACCAAAAGGTTGGCACACATATACCTCCTCTTCAATAGTACCATATAAAAAAGCACTATTCACATCCATCTGGTACACAATAAATCCCATAAATGATGCATAGGCCAAAAATAACCTAATTGCTTCAATCCTAGCAACATGAGCAAAAACCTTATCATAATCAATGCCTTCTTTTTGGGTGTAACTGTGACAACCATGACTTGAGCAGGTTAGTCAAACTATTAATGTTGACTTATGTATCTATTACAATGAATGGGTTATGTGATTATATGTGTTTATATGCGTTTATGTGGATTATGTGAGAAATTGGTAGTCAATCTATTGAGTGTGATCATCTCAATGAGATTGGAATGGTGGTGAGATTGGTTGAATTCATTTCGTTCACTTTTGGTGACAAGGAAATGATTTTGTAATTTAAGCATTTTAGTGATTTATCGTGTAAGTATTATTACGTATACGTATTTATGTGTTAGTAATGTTAGGTATGAATAGGTGTTAGTAGTTAGAATAAGAATGAAATGTGAATTTCTATTTTTAAAAAGTTAGGTTAAAATAAAAATAAAAAGTTATTTATTTTTAAAGTTTAGTAATTGCGTTTAGCAAAAAGGTATACTAAATAAGCTTAGTATTTTTATTAAAATCTTAAGGTAATGCAAAATAATTAAGTATTAATAAAAAATAATAAAATATTATATATATAACGGGAAATTCGGCCAAAAAGATAGATGAAGAAAGAAAGGAAAACAAATTTTACCTCTAAATAATTTGGTAAAAGTTATATATCCTAAAACCTTTTTGTAAAACATATATAAATACCAAAAACCCTTTCCCTCCTCCTTTTAATTGTCCCGGCCGAATTTTTATCAAAGGAGGAAGAAGAAAATATTTTTTTTTCAAGTCTTGGTGATTTTTGTGTTCAAGATTCGAAGATTTAAGGTATAAATTATAATCAATTGAGTTAATTATCATTAAAAACATGTAATAATTATTATTATGGATAATTAGGGTTTCATAAAATCTGTAATTAATGATATAATAAACATGTTATAATTGATGAGGAGTTTATTTAGGATCATATGTGATGTATCGTTGGTTTAGATCGCGTTAGAATTTGATTTAGATTGGGGCAGAATTTAGGGATGTGTTGTTTGGCTGATATCTCAATGTTGATAATAGCTTTTGTCAAGTTTTTGGTGCCTATGATGTAGCTCAGAGAGTCTAGTTTCCAGAACATCCGGCCTCGAAGGTTTTTGAGGTTGGGAAGTCAGTCAAACATTGGTTGCAAGAAAAGTTGTCAAAGCAGTGAATACGGGTCAGATTTAGGTCAGATTACGAGGTATAAAACCCCCACTTAAAATTAGAATTTAGCTTATCCCTTATACAGGAGTTTAGTTCTATGTGTCTATTAGAAATCCCCCAAAGGATATATTCTGATTTGGAGTCTAAGTATGGTTTTTAGGTCCAAACTTTTTAGTGTGCAAACATATCTGAATTTGGACTGTTTTGAAGTTTGATTTTCTAAGGAGTACTTGTGCATGTAAATGGCTCTTGGGAATCATGAGGTAGTTAATATACTCATAAATAAACATAGGTGATTTTTGGTATGAATTATGGAGATCAGTAAGTAGAGGTTTTGAGTACGTTAAGTCACGTTAAAATTCTACAGTTTTGGAAACAAAAAAGTACAAACAAAATTATGATAACTAGTGAAAATTGGTTTACGAATGCGTTTAAAGTTAGGTATGTGTCGGGGTGACCCATGAGGTTATAGAAAACCACCTTATAAATCCATCATATGATTTTTACATGTGCCATTAGCTTCTGGTTAGTAGCGTGTAACACGAGTTATTTTGTTGTTTAGATTTGTGCTAGTTGTTTGTGAAGCTTTTTGTTGGAATCTTTTGGAAAGCTAAGCAAAGGTAAGTTTCATAGCCCTTTTTTCTCATGTTATTTTGGGGTGAGAATGATGCTTTTTGTCATGTTAAAATGTTTTTAAGCCTGATGTGGTTATGTGTATTGGATCGTGGGCACGTTCTGTCCTGTTGTGTTGCGATATGATATGTTTGGTAATGTGGATCCCAATATGCAAAACGAGGTGTGACGGTAGTAAGACTGCGTGAGCTAATATGAGGCCATGTAGCGCACATATGTAGTTGATATGATCTTGGATCGTGGGCACATTCCATCCCGTTGTGGTTAATTGGTGTCATGAATTGTTTTAGTAATTGCAGCAGCTAATTGAAAGTTTATTTTGGGATATTGTTGTATGTCATAAACCTATGATTCTCGCTCAACTTTATGTTGACGTTTTAAGCATCATTTTCAAGTGAGCTTAATGGTGCTAAGATAGAGCGAAGTGGCTAGAAGAGACTGTAGGATGCTTGGAGTTTCTTTATGCTTTCTGTTTGAATAAATGCATTTGCATGAATTGTTTGGATTATGTTTTGCATGTCATTTATTGACGAGACCTCTTTCTCATTAATAAAGACACCATTAGGTTTTGGGTATTGTTATGACACTTTGTGTCTTTGCTTTACTTTAGTTTTCATTTTAGTATTCTTTATATAGACACCATGTGTTTTGATGATATCCATTCTTATTTACGCCTCGCGTTTCTGCCTTGGCAGGGTGTGGCAGATTGGTATCAAAGCCTTTGGTTATAGAGAAGTAAGTGGTTGAGCCTAGACTATAACCTAGGGGTCCTTCATGTAGATGCATTTAGGGCTTAAGTGTTTAATGCTATAACTGCTATGCTTCTCCTCTATTTTTGCACAGCTTATATATCTCGTATTTTGCTAAGTTGTCATTTTAGTCATTTTACCTACCATTATCTGATATGATATGTATTACTTTCTTAGTATTTTAGCTATGTTTTCCCCCACCCGTAATAAGTCTCGTTGGGGAACCATTTTTCCAACTGGACTTAAGCGTTATAAGATCCATAAGAGGAGCCTCTTGTGGAACCGAAGAAGATAGGATAGTTGATCGTTTGTCGGATGCGCGTAATAGGGCTGGACCGCGGAGTCGGGTGATTTCTTGCGGAGGCAAAGTCAAACCCAAGCGAGGCCCAACATAAGTTTATCCCGTCCTTTACCTCGTCATGTTGTTATTGATTATTTCTTTCGGATATTTCGTATTTTGGGAGTCGTTGCGAGACTTTCGTTCCTTTATGTCGTTTTGATTTTATTTTGATATAAGTAAGTAGTTATGTGATGGATCATCCTTTATGTGTTAAGTTGGAATGGTTTAAGATGTGCAATGTGGTTTATGTGTTTATATGTGAATTATGATTGAAATGGGTAGTCTTGGAAGTAAGTACACGTGTGAAAGGAGGCACTTATAATTATGGTGGCCAACATAATTATAAAGGCATCACACACGTAGACTTGTGACCATGATTGCATTTATTTGTGTTTGGTTATAAGGTGGTAGTGTAATATGTTTTTTTATATATGTATTCATGATAAAGATGGTGGTATGGGTAGAGAATTTTTCTCTTACCCTAATTGGAGGATATGTTAAGTTAAGTTGTATAGATAGTAAGTTTCCCTTCTATCTAGTATTTGCGGATACCTAGTATTACTATTATAGAGGTTACTCGTTTGCTCGGTTGTTTGTTCGGATTTCCTAAGTCTAAGCTTAGCATCCCTTCATCGTACTTTGTTAGTAAGGATACCCGATTTTTCCTATTCGACGTCTCGATGTATATTGGTTGTTCGGAATTTGCTCTTTCGGATATAGGCGTGTTTCGTTAGTTCTTTCGTTGCATTGATTACTAGTATGAGTATCAAACGTTTCTTTTAAGCATTAATTGTTCCTAACATATTAGTGTGGATCACTACTCCCTTCTTTGTATATCCCTTGGTTTTCGTAACCCGTTGGCGACGTGTTAGTATCGATGCTTATAGGTTTGCTCTGTTGATCATTATTTTGGATAAGACCTTACGTCTTACGTTTTCTTTTGGATCTGTAACGTCTTGCATAAGTTTTTCTTGTACGAGTTCGTTTGATTTTATTTTGAGTATATGGTTCCTGGTATTTTCTTTTGTTTTGAAACAATAGAACTGTGATAGAGTCTGTACGGTGTTTTACGATCCCTTTTGGTCTTTTGGTATTATGGTGTCCTTTGTTTGAGTAACATATTTTATAATTGATGTCTAATTATAAAAGCCCTTTTGAAGTATTATGTTAGGAAAAATTGTGTTTAAAATGATCTTTGTAAATAGAATATGTTTAAATGGCCTATGCAAATAGGATATGAAATTTTTTGAGTGGTTAAATATATTTTATTTTATTATAAAAAGAAGGTTTAAAAGTGATTCATAGTGGTAAGGTACGATACATCATTAGATAACCATCTCTAGATTTTTATGACAACCAAAATGAATTTTTTTCAAAGATTACATTTAAGACTATTTTATTATTATTTAAAATGATTTTTTTTACTTAAAGTGACTTTCTTAATTTAAATTGATTTTTATAAAAACATTATTTTTTGGTCTTTTGAGTAAAGTCGATAATTGGTATAAAAATTTCCGTTTTTAGTATTGTATTTATTTTTATTATGTGTTTCAGATTGTCTGGTACAGCCCTGTTTTGATTTTCTATCGTTGCCGTTTCAACTCTCGGTGCATAACGTATCCTTCTCTTTCAAAGGATCTTATGTCATATGTGATCCACGTCTATATGCATATGTTGAATCCCTATATGAATTCTAGCCTTTGATGTCGAATATTCGTTTGAGTTGTCCATTTGATTGTTCATAAACCCTTGGAGTTCGTTGATACCGTTGAGTCGTGGAAGCTTTGATGTCATTGTGGGAATGGACTGGTTATCCAAAAGGAAGTTTGTGATAGTATGTCATGAGAAGGTGGTTAGGATACCGTTGGAAGGTGATGAGATACTTCAGGTTCATGGTGAACGTACTCAAGGAGTCGTGAAAACCTTAATGAACACAAAGGTAGGTGAATCAAAATTGAGTGTTTCCTTCGTATGAGATTTTATTAATGTGTTTCCGGAAGACTTGTCAATGACCAATGCAACGACAAGTTGAGTTCCGCATAGATTTGGTTCATGGAGCGACGCCAGTCGTGAAGTCTCTATATCGTCTAGCACCCTCGAAAATGCAAGAATTGTCTGAAGAACTTCAAGAGTTGCAAGATGAAGGTTTCATACGACCTAGTCATTTTCCGTGGGGAGCACCAAGTGTCGTTATTAATAAGAGGAGCATGGATTCTTTTGAAGTTAGTGTTGGAATTACTGAGGAATGAGAAGTTGTATGCTAAGTTTACTAAGAGTGAGGTAGTAAAGAATTGGGAAGTACCTACGACACCATCTGAGATATGATTAAATATTCTAGGATGATTGGTTACGCTACCTACGTTTCATCACAAACTTTTCTAAGATTGTTAAACCCCTTACTTTACTAACTTAGAGGAATCAGAAGTACGAGTGGGACGCAGAACGAGAAGAGGCTTTCTAGACTTTGAAGAATGATTTGTGTGATGCTTTGATTAATCGAATGTAGTGGTTGATGCATTGAGTAGAAAAGGAGAGTGAAACTAAGACGAGTAAGGGCAATGTCCATGACTATATCCAGTCAAAGTGTAAGGGAAAGATATTGGCTCCTCCTAGTGAACGTCCGAGATAATAATGCGCCAGCAAAAGCTGCGTTGGTAAGTTGTAGGGGAAGGGGGGGGGGTGGATGGCCTGGACCAACAAATGGACAAGAGGAGCAGATGAATGGTTGTACTTTATGGGGAATTAATTGTATAATAAGTATGATACTGAAATTCTCTACCACCCAGTGTAGGCAAATGTATGAATTGAAGCGTTAAAAAGGAAGGAACGAGTGGAAACCTAGACGTCGTTCGAAGCGATGTCTATGACCATTTCAGTAGGAGTTAGAGAAATGATCAGTTGGCAGCCCAAAGTGAGGTGTTTGTAAGCAAGAGAATGTACTCCAGAAAGCATTCATGGGTTAATTAACAATGGAAAAGAAGGAGGACGAGATTTGTACTTAAATGATCGTAAATGAAGGTGTTGTTAGTAGGAATGAGTTGAGAACGGTATAATGGTAGTGTGGCCCCATGGCAATCAAGGTTACTTGGTACATACGGGAGCGGCATAAAGACTACTATAACCTTAAAGACATGTAATTGGAGGGGGATGGGGGGTCCACGTTGTTTGGGAATTATGTTTCCTAACTTAGTACCGAAGTTAGTGTAAATAGTTAAGACCGGACATTTCTAGCTTGTACTGTCTGTATTAGTTTGTACCGCGTTAGTATTAGTTTGTACCGTCAGACAAAATAGGTTATTACCGAAGTTTAAAGAAGAGAAAAAAAATGCCCCCATGAGATATTATAGGAAAATATATGCATTATCTTTTACGCGTTTTGTAAGTCTGTTAGGGTTTATCCTTGGTGTATAAAAGGAACCCTATGGCATTAGAGAAAAATATATCTCTCACCAAAATGCAATCTCATAGTTAGTAATCTGTAATCATTTTAGCAATTGAATACAAAAAGTTTTAGTTATTAGTATTCATTGGATTGTTCTTAACAATATAAGTTAGTTGTCCCGCATAACTTATAGTGTTTATAGTCAGTGTTTCCTCCTGCAGTTGTGTGGAGCTATCCATATTGGGCTACAAATCTTAACAGGTGTAAAGATCTATATTGAAGCGGGTATCTACAATGTATCAAGAGCCTGTAGAAAACCTGAGTAAGAAGAACTAAAACCCACCAGTTGTAAACCTCTACCTTACAAATCTAATCTATGGCTGGATCTGATGATGATATTCCACCACCACCACCTCCACCACAAACACAAATACCAACACAACAAGCCCCTCACATTGTCTCAACCATCAAACTCCCTATTCTTAATAAGGGAGAATATAAAATAATGGTCTCATAAAATGGCGAAACATATATTTAAGGCCCATAACAGACGTATGCCCTAGATTTTAGTTAAGTCATTCAAAGAGGCGTAAGGCCATGTGAGTGTCTCAACAGATATAAATGGTGTAATAAAAGTTCTGCCTCCCAAGACCGCCGAGAAGATTTTAGCCAGACAAAGAAAGAAAAGCAAGGAGCCCACCTTGCTTATAGGCTTTACCAGAAGATCATCACGTTGCAAATTTTCACAAAAAGACTGATGCAAAAGAGATGTGGGAAGCTATCAAATCTAGATTTGGTGGAAATGATGAATCAAAGAAGATGCATAAGTATATTCTAAAGCAATAGTTTGAAAGGCTTCTCTGTATCAAGCTCAGAAGAGCTACATAAAGGCTATGACAGGTTTTAGAGTCTTCTGAGTCAACTAGAGATTCATGGTGTAGGCATCTCCACTAAAGATGCAAATCAGAAGTTCCTTAGGTCTCTACCTTTTGCCAGGTCTTAAGTTTCCTTAATCATGAGGACCAAGCTAGGAGTGAACAGTCTTAGTTTTGATGATATGTTTAATAATCTTAGAGACTTTAATTCATGAAGGTAAAGGCTCCACCTGCATCATCCTCCTAAGCACGCCAGAATGTGGCAATTGTTTCAGATGAACACTAGCAGTACTAATTATGATAGTGACTGCTTATGGTGTTTTTAATTCTTCTGGTCATAACTCACAATGTGAACATCCTTCATCATACTCCTTCCTTGCTAATCAATCCAGTTGTCCATAATGGATTCCAGCATCTGAAACAGCTTGATGAGTTTGATGTAGAAGAAATAGACTTGAAAGGTAGGTTGCTCATGATTTCCATGAGAATGAAGAAGTTCTACAAAAAGACAAGTAGAAAGCTGCAATTTGATGCCAAGGAACCGGTTGGTTTTGACAAAACCAAAGTCGAGTGCTATAATTGTCACAAGACAGGGCATTTTGCTAGAGAGTGCAGTTCAGGTGAGTGGGAATGTGAGGATGTGATTCTGGAAGGTGAAGGGGAAGGTTCAGGGACATGCAGCATAGTAGGGAAAAGTGCAGCTTCTTGTCTTGAAAATGCCTTTGTAGGTCTCTTCATATTGTTAAACACTTTCATGCTTAGAGAGGGTACTTGATATGTTCTGGTGTGTTGTTAAAGCTGGTTTCTCTGCATATCTAGACATATTTGAAGGAACCTAGGGTACATCAAAAACTTATGGGGGCTAGAGATATTGGACACCATATGCTCAAAAATCATCCTAGAGAAATTAAACGTCCTATTGGTAGCTAAGCATATAAGAGCAGCTGCAATATTACTACTAAACTGCTCTCAAGCAGTCTTCTTTGGGCTAAGGCAATGAAGAATATTATGAATAAGAACCCTCCATTGAGGTAAAAAAGCACCCTTTTGAAAAGTTAACTTATCTGAGTTTGTGTGATATCCCATAAGCGTCAATTGCTCAAATATCTCTGAGTTGGGAATAGAAGAAAGGCCATCAGGATCAACCAACTTGAGATGTCTTCGTAAAGATCCCTCAGTGATAGTCAGGGAGTGACCATCAATAGTAGCAGTTATCTTGACTTCTCCATTTTCAGCAGTAGAAACCTCAGCAGACCTCCAAAATTGTTTGATATATGAGACACAAACATCTGGCTTCTTTGTCAGTGCATAGCAAATGTAACTTCGATTTAGGAAATCGATGATTTGATGAAACCCGTCACTGCCTGTAGATTTCTCTAAAAACGCGACCATGTTGTGCTTGTCACAAAATTCCAAATTTGCCATGATTAACAGTGTGAGTAATCGTGTGGGATATGATCGTGTATGTAAGTATGAAGGCTGGAGAAAGTTAATTGTAATTTTGTAGAGAAAACGTAGAGATATTATTTGACCAATTTAAAGAAAAGAAATTAAGTTTATCGTGATTAAATTGAACATATATATATAAAGATCACGAAAGTCCAATTGGTCAAACCCCTATAGCATATGGATTGGCGCATATCTCAACGGCTCTATTAATTAATGAAAAATCTGTTAGGCACAAACAATACTCAACGGTCAATCCCAGGAGTACTAAAATTGGTCTAAGCATTACTAAAAATAAGCCCTAGTGCATTATTAACTTCTCACACCCAAAGCAGTACAAACTCTAAAGTTTGTATACTCCCCAAAAATAAACTCACACAATCTCTCTTCTGTTTTTTAAGCTCTACATTTAATCTCTCCATTCTTTGGGCTCCACTTTCACATCTGTCTGTTTTCACACATCTCTCTTTCCTATAGTTTTAAGCACACCTAATTCTCTCTATTCTTTTTGGCTCACAAGGCACACAAAGTATAGTTTTTGTCAAACTACCAGCCATTTAACGGATTTAATTAGTCTTTACCAAGAGCCGTTTTCTTTGGACTAGCCAATGCTTCATTATAAAAACATGGTGCATTGATGACCATATAGTTTTGAGTAAACTATCAACTATCAACGGATTTGAGAAGTCTTTACCAGGAGCCGTTTGCTCATGTACTATTCAAATCTTTGTTGTCTATGAGACATGGTGAACTGATGACCATTTGGGTGTGATGTGAAAACCAACACTTTGAGGAACAAGCAACATTCCACCCCTCAAAGAATGCATCATCTGCGAGTAACCCAATTTTCACACTTTCATTCTTATCCTGAAGAGTTTAGACTCAAAGAACCAAGAAAAACATAATCTAAAACCACGTTGTCTATGTAGCAGTATGAATGTTAGTCTAACAGATTAACAATGAGACATAGAGATAATTAGCAGTACTAACAATAAAGTAACATTTTACAACAAACAGTTATAAATAAAAACCAAGCAGTACTAATCATAACTAGCAGTATTAAATTTACACAGACTTAACAGTACTAACTTTTAACAAACTTTACAAAAACAAACAAGAGATTTGGGCATTAGGGATTGAGCATTCCAATACTTGAGACCAAGTACTGAAATCTACCAGCATCAAAACCTTTTGTAAGAAGATCTGCTACATTATGTTGAGTGTCAATTTTAGCCATTTGAATCAACTTTTTAGCATTGCAATCTCTTATAAAATGATGCCTAATCTCTATATGTTTTGTTTTAAGAAATGGTTGAATAGGGCATTTTCTATTATTCAGCATATAGTACTCAGTATTGTCAATAGTCTATAAAATAACAGTATCCATGAAAATTGTATCCGATAATGCCAGCATTTGGTTTTGGTCTCCAGATAACCTGTCCCACAGCAACTTGCAGCAGCCACATATTCAGCTTCAGTTGTAGAAGTGGCAACTACAGTTTGTTTCTTGCATTGCCAAGAAATCAACCTATTTCCCAAAAACTGACAACCCCCAGTGGTTGACTTCCTATCTTGTGTAGCTCCAGCATAGTCACTATCAGTGTAAGCAACTAATTCCAATGGAGAATCCTTAGAATACCAAAGACCTAGAGATGGTTTGCCTTTAAGGTATCTAAAGATTCTTTTGACAGCTAAGAGATGGGATGTCTTTGGAGAAACCTGAAACCTTGCACATGCACACACTGCAAACATGATATCTGGCCTGGATGCTGTAAGGTACATCAAAGATCCTATCATAGATCTATAAAGATGTTCATCAACATCAGCAGCATCTCCATCTTGAACCAAAGGCTTTTCCAAATCTGTTGGAGTAGAGGCAGACTTCACATCTGAGTAGTTGAACTTTCTCAAAATCTCATGGACATATTTATCTTGACTGATAAAAATTCCTTTCTTTTTCTCTGTTGTGTACCTTAACCCCGAAAAAGAGGTGATTCTCCCATAGAACTCATTTGAAACTTATCCTTCATAAGCTTCTCAAACTCATCACATAATTCCTTCTTTGTAGATCCAAAAAATAATGACCATCCACATAGAAATGAACAAGCAAATATGTCCCTTATGTCTCCTTGATGAATAAATGTTTAGTCATCATTCCTCTTCACAACGATTTGCACAAGAGAAATGCCACAAGTGTCCATACAAGCTCTGGGTGCTTGATGCAGGCCATATAATGCTTTCACTACCTTATAGACTTTATTAGGATGGTCAGGATCTTCAAAACCTGGAGGTTGACATACATATACCTCCTCTTCAATCTGACCATACAAGAAAGCACTTTTGACATCCATTTGGTAGACCATAAATCCCATATATGAAGCATAAGCCAGGAATATTCTTATGGCCTCAATTCTAGCCACAGGTGCAAAGACTTCATCATAGTCTATGCCCTCTTCTTGAGTATGTCCTTGAGCAACAAGTCTTGCTTTGTTTCTGATGACAATCCCCCTTTCTGCTTTCATGTTTCTTAGACCCACTTTGTACCAATTGCTCTATGACCTTTATGTAAATCCTACAAGAATCCGAGCCTTTTGCAAGTTGAACTGAAGAAGTTCCTCCTAAACTATCATTGCTTCTTCTACCATGCTTGATCCTCTAAGAGCTTGGTAGAATACTCCTTTTTGGTTCTTCCTGAGAGAGGAAACAAACAAAAAGACATGTATGAAGATCCTGATGAGTCTTGCCTTCATATATAGCACTAAGAAATCCTTTTTCAGAATAAGAAGTTTTCATCCTTCTTGTTTGAACAGATGACTGCACATCACCAATCACATGCTCAATTGGGTGATCATTGTAAATTCTTGTGTAGGATAGTGGTAGGGGACTTCATAAGATTGAGGAAATGTTCCCTAAATACAATTCTGGTCCTCCCACCTTGTGTGTCTTCAGATGAAGGACTTGGTCCCACAAGTCCTTTCATGAGTATCATTATTAACCTCAGGAACAACAGTACTAACTTTCTCAACTACCAGTATTCAACAACTAGCCTGGCAAGTATTAACTTATTGATCAGCAGTGAACCATTATTTCTGAAGACTAGTGCATCATCATGAGTCTTTTCTGAATCATAAATCTCATCATGTAGCCCATTTTGATCTTGTATTTGAGCAGCAGCAACAGATTTGGGTGAAGCATCATCAAAGTATGAAGCATCCGTCTAAATTGGCATTACAATACAATCTTGATTATCTTGATCTTGTTGAGAAGATGTACTAGACTCAGAAACTCCTTGTATACCTGCAAAATCATTAGAAAAAGTCCCTGCAACCACTGGTACATAATTCATTGATTGGGTTAGAGAATCAAGATCAAATAGCCACTTTGGACATTCCATTCATATCATATTCTTTATTGCTCTAATAACCCAATATTGCAAGTTTTCCTGAACCTTTCTGGTTCAATGTTGTAGTACTCTAGCAGCTATGCAAACTTAAGGAATATCCAACAAAGAAACCTTCATCACTTTTTTCATCAAACTTGCCAACTTACTAAGGTATCGGATAATAGTAACATGACATCCAAATGTTTTCATTAAGCCTATAGCTAGGTTTTAATACCTCTAAAGATTCATAAGGGAGCTTGTTATGAAGGCTTGACTAATAAGACCCATTAGTACATAGCAAGCAGTAGAAACAGCTTCCCCAAAATGTGGTAGGTAACTTAGAGTCAGCTAACATTGTTCTAGCAGCCTCAATGAGTGTCTTATTCTTCCTTTCAGCTACACCATTTTGTTGAGGTGTCCTTGCTACACTATATTCTCTTTTAAATACCTTTTTCCCCTATACAAACTCAATCCATCACTTTGTGGTTTTAAACTTTGTCCCATTTAACACTTCTGATTATTTTACACTTTCTTATCCACTAGGTTTTCTACTCTTGATAAGGTATTTTTTTAAGGATCATCAACTGTTGCATCCTTAGATCTTAAAAAGAAAACCCATGAAAATCTACTATAATCATCAGTGACTACCAGGCAGTATTTTTGATGCTTTAAGACTACTAACACAAGTTAGACCAAAGAGATCCATATGCGAATCATAAACAATGGCTTAGTAATGGGATACAAAGGCCTTGGTCTTACAAGAGGCTTCGGTGTTGCTTGCCTTTAAGACAGGCACCACAGTTTGGTCATTCTCAAACGATCTTATTAAAGGCAAAAGTCTCTTACAATGAATTTCTTTGACAAGTTTATTAATATTCTTAAAATTGACATGACAAGCCTCCTATGCCATAACATTGATTTCCTCAGAATGTAGCCTTTGCAACTAGACAAGTTAAACCATCTTTAGGAACTATGTTTTCATATTCCAAAAAAAAAAAACCCCCCCCAGTAACATGTTATCCTGTCTTAGGAATTTAATAAGTAACATGATTTTCATCAGGCAACTTAAATTAGGTAGATATAGACAGAGACCTTCAGAGTCCAGTAAAAAGAACATAGATCTTTTTTGTCACAACACTGTGAGAACACTAAAGGCTCGTTGAACTTAACTCTTTGACAAAGTATACATCATCAAAATCAAGTTTATCAGTTTTAATAGTACATTTGCCAGTAATTCTGCCTCCATTTTCTCCTCCACCAAAAGTAACATAACCTCCATCAAAGTCTTTGAAATCTAAAAGATGAGCTATGTTTCCAGACATGTGCCTTGAGCATCCACTATCAAGAAATCTCCTATTATTCATTTAGCTTGTGAATTGCTTCTGCACACAAAACTTATAAGTTAGTATCTTTAGGGAACCCCAAGCCCAATACTGACCTTGGATCTGCCAGTCCGTACATCAATGTAATTATATTTGTTGAAAACTATGATGCACCATTGGGTTTGATGGGTTCCAAACCATATGCTTAGGGCTTTAACAACAATAAATCCCTTGCCCTGACAGTAATAAACATTTGGCCCTACCATTATTAACATTTTGATTAAAAGACCTTTTTGTTAATGTTGTGTTTTCCTGTTTTCCATTGTAAAGGGGCCTTTGAAATGATGATTGAAGTGCTTGATTTTGAAAATAGTCCCTTGCGGTCCCTAAGCATAATGACTGTTGATTTTGTGTGAGCATATAAGAAAAGGTCAAACATTATGAAAAGACCTAGCAGTTACTAAAAAGGTCATGACAGTGTAACAGACCTAACTGATTTAACAGGCCTTGCCGTATTAACAGTTTTTAAGGCCAGTCACATTAAGACTGGCTCTTTGATCCATATGTTTTTGTGCACATTAGGACGACTGTAATTGAATGTGATCAAAACTTCCCACATGTAAAATCATGCCTGTTTATTAAAAACAAAGTTACATCCTACTTGAATGGATTTTATTGACCATTCCAATTCCTTGGTTATCCTCTAGGTTCATTTGTAGACATGCTACATCTCTGCATACCAAACTGACCTCCCTAGCTATTTTTTTTCAGAGTTTAACAAACCTCTTTCTTAGTAGCAGTAGGTTATAACAAGTTTTCTTTTCAACCTTAGAGATAGGCTCAACATTATCCTCATCATCTGACACCCAATCTTTAATGATTGGAGCATCGTTATTCTCTCTAGATTTCTTAGGTTCTTCTTCCCTAACTTGATTAGCAGGACTGAAAAACTTTTCTTTCCAATCTTTGTCTACCTTAAGTGGAGACTTTACAGAGCTAGAATCAGTCTATTGTTGTTGTTTTAAAGAGTCATCAGTATTCTCCTTAGAATTATTTGACTCTTTATCACAACCATTGGTAGGCTTTACTCTTAAATCCCTAGGACCATACTCATTTACCTCAGGTTGTTTGAATTTTTCTAGACCAAAAAGAATAAGTCCTAAAGGGTGTTGATCTATTAAGAATCAATGGATGAGGAGTGAGGGGACAGCATTATAACCAAAACCCTTTTTGCTTTTGTCAGTTATCTGACTTGCTAACAACTGATCTAAGTCTTTTGCTGATTTTTCAAACTTTGCAATCTTAAACTCAAACCCCTCCTTTTCTTCCTTAACCTTTTCAAGTTCAGTCCCTAATATCCCCATTAAGATAGATTACTTCTTTGTGACCTAACACTTCTCTTATTAAGCAAAGAGCAATTTCCCCTCAGAAAAAGACTTAGATTCCTTATATATTTAAGAATTGCCCTTCTAAGATTGATAAACCTCTTTTGTATAATAGATAGCTTTAAAACCAGTATCATCTAACCTTAACAAGTAAATCATCATACAAGTTCTCTTTAGAGCTTCATAATTTTATCCAAGACAAGATTTAGAACAAGATTTATCCCATTTTTTTGTTACCTCAAGAATCTGAAATGCATAAGAACATGTTTTTGCCTTGAATTTCTGTTTCCTCTGCCAAGACACTTCTCCAATCAAATCCAGCACCATCTATAGCACACATTGCCTATTCAAACATCTTCAATCCTTAACTACTACTTACAATGCCTTTGATGACTACCATATTCCAATTTCTGTGTCATTACTCCTTGGTGCTCTCATTCTCTGGCAAAATGTCCTCATTTATAATGACAGTTGAAACATTCTAAACCTTTGATTTTATCATATCCAGCATACTGCCTTCCAATCAATGATGATCTTCCCATCACAGTTCTCAGATATAGAACTTCTTGCCCTCATGGGACTAAGTAGTGCCATATTCCACTTTAAGATCATTTCTTCCAAATCATCCATCATGAATTGCTCAAGAACTTCATGAACTAGTTTGAGACCCTTGTGGTTGTGTTGACAGAAAGGCATAAACTGTGGCATACATAAAGACTAGCAGTACTAGTTTTTAGTACTGGGCAGTATTAAACTTTGGAGTTTACCAGTACTAACTTCAGATTAAATAGTATTAATAATATTAATACGCTTGCACCTGAAGTGGTTAAAAATGCCAAGTTCTTTCATCATCGATAGCACCAGTAGATCTCTTAAACCTTTTGTTCAACAATTTTTAAAATTGTTTGTACAATCAATCCAAACCAAAGTATCAAAGTCGGGTATGACCAAACAGACTACCACAATCTGTATCCCCATTCAGAGAAGGTAAGCTCCTAAAAAATTTTAACATTTAGATCTACTAGAGGAGTAACAACTCCCAAAATTGCCATCTACTACATAGCTTATGAAGCCTGTTAAAATAGAATCAAGTTATTCTGAGCTTGAAGTAAAAAAAACATGGGAAGTTTTTCATAACTGTTGTTCAGCAAGGCCTTCAAAGTCCTCTTTGTTGCTTCATTTCCCTCCAAATCTAGCTTTAAATGGCAGCAAGACATTTGATTGGAGCACTCAACATACTGGTTAAATTAAAGTTGAATTTTCATTGTGCAGTGCCATGAGCAGAAGACTTCGACCTTTTAACATCATTTTTTTGCAAATCTTTTCTTCAGCAGTAGAGGGCATCAGTCATCATCAATCTGTTGATTAGGACCCATTCTGGTGCGTAATAGGAATGAGGTACCCCACATGAATTTCCACACTATTACCTCCCATAGAAGCAATAATCTTGAATCTGAAAGTACTGTTTGATCCTTATCTCCCACATCTCATACTCTCCTAGTTTAAGCATGGGAAGCTTTGCCAACGCATTGTTTTGAGAATTTTCCAACTCCATTATCCCTAAATCAAAGTTTCTCAAAGCACAACTCTGCACCACTTGTTATCCCAACGAACTTGAACGATTCCTTACGTAGTAGAAGGTGTTGTACCTGGATGAATCCCAAAATAACAATGGTGAGACTTTAGTATTAAAACAAAAGTGTAAATGCTGAATCTACACTATGATACTCTAGAGGTTTTTATCAATAGAACGTAATAAGACAAACAACCAATAACAATGAAGAAATAACCAACTGCTTCAATATTATTAGAATAATAATACGAGTACTCTTGTAGTACTCGGGTTACAACCTTGAAGCTATCACCATCTTTTTCTAAAAGTATTCGTTTTGGTATATATATATCTAAAACCTAGGATCTCCTTTTATAGAACACAAGGATTCCTTTACAAAGATAACTACCTATCTTTTAGGATCAGTTACAAACAACCCATAATAATCTACATGCATACTTATCTCCAAGTCAGCAGCTTTGACCATCAGCAGTATTAACTCTTTCTCCTAGCAGTATTAACTAACACTGGCAGTACTAAGTATGTACTGGCATAAACTAATTCCATTAGTACTGTTAGTTATACCTTGGCAGTATTAAGTTTTGTGAAGATTTATTCCTAATAGTGATTGTGGGAATGGACTAGTTGTCAAAGAGGAAGTTTGTGATAGTATGTCATGAGAAGGTGGTTAGGATACCGTTGGAAGGTGAAGAGACACTTCGGGTTCATGGTGAACGTACTCAAGGAGTCGTGAAAACCTTAATGAACACAAATGTAGGGGAATCGGAATTGAGTGATATTTCCGCCGTACAAGATTTTATTGATGTGTTTTTGAAAGACTTATCAATGACCACCGCAACGACAAGTTGAGTTACGTGTAGACTTAGTTCATGGAGCGACGCTAGTCGCGAAGCCTCCATATCGTCTAGCACAACCCTCAGACAAGTACAAGAATGTGCCGAACACCTCTTCAAGAGTTGGTAACAAGGTTTCATATTACCTAGTCATTTTCTATGGGGATCACCGGTGTTATTTGTTAAGAAGAAGGATGGTTCTTTTCGCATGAGTATTGATCATAGTGAGTTGAACAAATTAACTGTTAAAAAAACTATTATCCACTCTCACAGAGATTGGATGACTTGATTTGTGATACAGTTACGAGGAGCTACCCTTCTTTAAATATAGATTTCCAATTCATGTTATCAACAGCTACCGAGTGTCATGATGATGCCATATTTCCAAGACTACATTAACGAACGAGATATCGAACATTTTGAGTCTACGGTTATGCCTTCTGGGTTTAACAATGCACCAGCGATTTTCAGACCTATATGAACCGGGATTGCTAACTTGTACATAGTAGGTTTGTCATCTATTCATTGACGACATTCTATGCCTACCAAACGTTCGAAGAGGAACATGAAGTTCAAGTGAATTTAGTGTTGAGACCTGATGAAGAGAAGCTGCCAATGCTAGTTTTTCTAAATGTGAATTTTGATTGGAAGAAGTGCATTTTCTTGGTCACGTGGTCAACCATAACATATTCACGTAGACCCGAGTAAGAGTGAGGCAGTGAAGAGTTAGATGATTATTCTTAGGATTGGAAGGTTACTACCGACGTTCGTAGACGTGAATTTTTTATTAAAATTGTCGAACACCCTTACTCCTAACTAAGAGGAAATCACAAGTGTAAGTGAACCGTAGAACAAGAAAGGCTTTTCAAACTAAATGTGGTGATTGATGCGTTAAGAAGGAAAGAAGAAGTGAAACCTAGACGTGTTCGAGCGATGGCTATGACCATTCAGTATGGAGTAAGAGGAATGATATTGGCAGCCCAAAGTGAGGCGTTTAAGCGAGAGAACGTACTCGCAGAAAGGCTTCATGGGTTAGATTGACATATGGAAAAGAAGGAGGACGAGAGTTTGTACTTTATGGATCGTATATAAGTTCTGTTAGTAGGGAATGATGAGAACGGTAGTAATGGACGAGGCTCATGCATCAAGGTACTTGGTACATCCGGGAGCGGATAAGACGTACTATAACCTTAGAGACATGTATTGGTAGCCACGTGTAAAAAAGGATATAGTTACCTATGTTAGCAATTGTTGGATTTGTTTAAGAGGTGAAAGCTGTGATGTCAAAGACTTTTGGCTTGCTGCAACAGCCTGGGATACTTGAGTGAAAATGAGATAGAATCACCATGGATTTTTATCAGTAAATTTCCAAGGTCAAAGTAGTGAGTATGATGTGATTTGGGTGATGGTCGATAGACTGACCAAGTAGCTCATTTTCTAGCTATACAAGAGATTTCAAGATGTGAAGTTGGCAAGGATTTATATTGATGAGATAATAGCAAGGAATGGAATTCTGGTGACGATCAAACTCAGATTTAGATGGATAATTTACCTCGTGGTTTAGGCAGACGCTGCAGAAAGTGTTAGTGACGCGATTGGATTTGAGTACTGCTTAGCATCCTCAAGCGGATGGACAAAGTGAACGTATGATTCAGACTTTGGAAGACACGTTAAGGGCATGTGTTACCGATTTTGGTGGTAGTTATCAATTGAGAATTCGGTGTGCTCCGTTTGAAGCTTTGTATGGTAGGAAATGTAGATCGCCTGTTATATGGGCAGAGATCGGAGGAAGTAGTTTGATTGGACCCGAGTTGGTTCAAGAAACGATTGATAAAGTGGTGTTGATAAAAGAGAAGCTCAAAGCATTGAGAGATCGTCAAAAAAGCTTAGTGATAATAGACGCAAACCGTTGGAGTTTGAGGTTGGAGATTGTGTGATGTTAAAAGTGTCACTTTGGAAAGGTGTGGTTCGGTTTGGAAAGAAGGGTAAGTTAGCACCGAGGTATGTAGGGCCATTTGAGATTCTTGAAAGAATCGGTCCTGTAGCGTATCAGTTGAGATTGCCTAAGGAATTGAGTGGAGTACATGACACGTTTCATGTGTCAAACCTAAAGAAGTGTTTGGCGGATGCTAGTTTGCATGTGCCATTGGACGAGATTAAGGTCAACAAAACTCTTCGTTTTGTTGAGGAACCTGTTGAGAATAGTGACTGTGAAGTTATGAGGTTAAAATGTAGCAGGATGGTGATAGTTAAGGTCCGGTTTTGGCTAGAAGCGAGGTCTTTGAGACTTCAAGTAAACTGAGTATCCACACTTGTTCGTTGAGCAAGGGATCGTTAGAAGTATTAGTGAAGATGGGTATGTAAGGTTACTGATATACCTTAGTACACCTTTAAATGTTTTTATGAGGTTTTGGTTAAAGTTATAATTTGAATAAACTCAAAGTTGAGCCGATTCTTCAAAAACGTTGGGCTTTGTAACAACTTATAACTTGGTTTCAAGACAGTTCTTGTTTGATGAGTTGCGAGACCGGGTTGTAAATGACGTTGTTACGCAACTTAAGGTTTTTGACGAGTTTCCTCGATGACGGGCGAAGTTCAGGTAGTTGGATGTTTCTTTTCGTTTGGAGCGGTTATGCTGCTATGCGTACCCCTTTGTGGGCAGGCAAAGTTGTTAGCGGTAAGGTATCTTGTGAAAGTTAGTTGGAATTCAAAGTGTAACTTTGAGTTAACATGGGTATGGGAGGACTACTTGAAAGATAAGTATCCTCGATTAATTGTTTGGTAATGATAGAGTTGAACCTTTTGGTTAAATCTCGGGACGAGATTTCTTAAAGGAGGGGATACTATGACAACCATGATTTGAGCAGGTTAGTCAAACCGTCAGTGTTGACTTGTGAATCTGTTTCAATGTATGGGTTATGTGTTTATATGCGTTATGTGGATTAGATTGCGTTGGACTAGGACTTGTAGGATATAGATTTAAAACCCAAACTTGGCCCATTCTTTTCTCCCCTCTTCTTGTTTCCGCACGATCTCAGCTCCCCCAAAACCCTAAGGAGTCGATTTTCACTTTTGGGATCCAAGAAACATTCAAGAGTTGTGGTTTAGGTGCTAGTAATCAAAGTAAGTGTGTTCTTCTTAGTTAGATTTGTATATTCATGTAACATAATCAATGATGGATCTAGGGTTTCATAAAAATACAAAATATTAATGATATTTAATGATGCTAGAGTGATTAGGGCTTGATTATGGTCATGTTCATGCAACTGGTTAGGTTAGATTTGCATTAAAACTTGATTTAGGGTTGAGCAGAATTTTGGGTCGTGTTCAAAGACTGTTATCTAGATGATAAAAACGTGTATTAACATGTTTCTTGAGTCTATGAATAAGCCAAAAGAGTCTACTTTCCATAAAATCCAGCCTCGAAGGTTTTTAAGGTCGGGAAGTCATTCAAATGTTGGTTATACTAAAACTTGGCAAATCAGTAAATGCGGGTCAGATTTAGGTCATGTTTGGGAAGGTGAAACCCTAACTTAAAAGTGGAATTAATATTAGACCTTATACAGTAGTTAAATTCCATATGTATATTGATAATCCTGTGAAAATTAGCCTCTGGAAGCATGTCTAAGTATGGTAGTTAGAGTGATACATTTTGGTGTGCAATAAGATTTGAATTAGGACAATTTTGAAGTTTGATTTTATTTGAGTAGTTACACATGTAGTATTACTTGGGAATACAGGTAGTTAATATCATTGATAAATGAAAATGGGTGATTTTTGGTTTAATTATGAAGAGCATTAATGTAAGGGTTTTGAGCAGTCAAGAGACACTAAAAAATTCTGCCAATTCTGATTTATTATAAAGTAGCTAGTGTAAGTGTTAATGTGATGGTTAAGGTTGGCATGGTGTCAGGGTGACCCATGATAGTTACCTAATCCTTTAGACATCCGTCATATGTGTGTTACATGGACTAGAGCTTTTAGCTTGGTCGCGTGTAACCGTGTTTATTTATTTGTATAGTTGCGTGTTGAGATTTGGAAGCTGCGTTTGAGCATTCAGGTGAGTTTCATAGCCCCTCTTTTTCTTATGATTTATTGGGGTGGAAATGATGCAAAGTGTTTGGAAATGTTTTGATTACTGTGATAATGTGTTGTCAAAGATGCATGGACTATACGTGACTATTGTATGTGCTACATGTTTTGTGATGTGATATTGAGAATTGCGAACTAAGTCAGGGGGGATCACCTGCGAGTATCCATGGCCTGTTTAGTGAATGGTACTGTGGCCTAGCGAGCAGGAAGGTTACTTTGGGAGTATCCATGGCCTGGGCTAAGGGGGTAACCACAGGGACCTTGGTACGCTATGAGACGTCTTGTGGTCGTTGCTGGGAATTTGTGTGATTGATTGGATTTGCATGTTAGCCTGTATGATAGTTCATTTATTGTCCTGTAATGTTTTCTTAATTATCACAGTAATTTACGGTTGGATTTGATTATCGTGTCTTAAACATATGACTCTCACCAACTTTATGTTGACGTTT
The DNA here is from genome assembly GCA_026074375.1 of Tanacetum coccineum. Lineage (NCBI taxonomy): Eukaryota > Viridiplantae > Streptophyta > Magnoliopsida > Asterales > Asteraceae > Tanacetum > Tanacetum coccineum. The sequence goes on from BQNB010010930.1 coordinate 29,006, forward strand.
TAAGCATCATTTTCAGGTAATCATCTTGAGGATGTTGAAGTTAGGAAGAGTGGCTAGTAAGACCGTAGGCTTGCATGCGGAGTCATTCTCCTAGAGATTTTATTTATGTCATTTGAATTGTTTAATACTTGGATGTTTGTTGATTTGGTGTAGACTTTTGGATTATGTTTCCTTGTGGTATGACTTTGCTATCGTAATGCATGGATCCTTTATTTGTGTTAGATATTGTTTTGGTAATTGTGTCTTAGTTTTTTCTATTCATTTTGTTCCCTTTATTTGTTGACACCATTGTGATGTGTTGATTCCATGATGTTACGCCTCGTGTTTCCGCCTAGACGGGATGTGACACCTGCTGAACTCGTGTGGTACTTAGGTTAGGTTTAATCTTTGGCTGGTCTCTTACTTTCTTGTTTCATTAGATTAATAAATTGGATGGTACCAGAATTTGTGGCTTCTAAAAACGGGCCTTGTGGTTCGACGACGACGACAAGAGAGTGATGTTGGAAAGTTTAATTTTTGCATCTGTGTTCTAATAATTATGAAAATATAATGTTAGTATTAATATTTATAAAAGTGATAAATTTAAAAATTTAGAACAAATCTATAATATATTTTATGACATAAATGTTAGTTTACAAAAGTGAAATAAAGACTTAGGATTATTAGTGTAATTTTTTTATCATGACAATGCAATGGTAGTATTAATAATTATAACATAAACGTTGTTATTTATAATTTTAGAATTATAATGTTAGTATTAATATTTAATAAGTTACACTACTACACAAACTGGTTTTTCCTACGGTAAAATCCGTGAGAAACCCCGTGGGTAAGGGCCCTTTTCCACGGATTTCACACGGAATTATTCCGATGGTAAAACCTTTTGTTAGAAACACGAAAAGTATCGAGTCACTATCCAATATAGTTAGTCGCTAGATTCATAATTCAAATGTATTTTTTGTAAGCTAAAGGGCCAAAGACCACATGAAAAGCCTTAAGCAAAGCCCTATGGCCGGTTACCAAAATTATGAGTTTAAATACCCTCTCCACACATGGAGCGGGTGTTGGTTGGTTGGTTCATTCACATATAATCTAATCTTTCATTCTTTCTTACTTTCTCTAACTAGAGCCTTCCTCCCATCCACTTTCTCTCTCTAGAATTTCTTTATAGTTATTTGGGGTTATAGATTGCTAGCATATTCATCAATTGGTATCAAGAGCCATGGAGTGATTTGTTAAGTTTTGTGTTTGTTGTTCTTCTTTGTTTTGTTTTTTTTTTCCAAGTCGTACCACTTTCTTCTTATATCTTTTGTTTTTGAAGCTTTTTGGTACACTAAAAGATCATTTACATAGGTAAATCTGATCTAGTATCTTTAAGGTATAGGTGTACATGCTTTGAATCAAGAAAAATATCATTTTTGTTCAAGTTTTGTGTTCGAATAGCTTTAAAAAGTCAATTCTTGATTTCAAAATTTTTGGCTTAAAATCCATAAAGTTTGCAACTTTTAATGTACACTAGGCTTTGTAATACTAGTTGTACAAGAAATTTTGGGTAAAAACGATCAAAAGTGAGTCTTTTTGTGTTTTGAAAATTCTGAGTTTCGTTTTTGGTGAAGGCGAATTAGCAATTTCTTTGCTGAAGGCGAGTTAGCAATTTTCTTGAACAAGGCGAGTTAACAATTTCTTTGGTTAAGGCGATTTAGCAATTTTAGTTCAAGGCGAATTAACAAAATTCTTTGCAAGGCGAATTAATATCTTTTATTCACAAGGCGATTTAGCAATTTCTTTTAGAAGGTGATTTAACAGAGTTCCTTTGCAAGGCGAGTTAACAGATCTTCCAAGCCAAGGCGATTTAGCAATTTTCTTTTAGAAGGCGATTTAACAGAGTTCCAAGCCAAGGCGATTTAACAACTACCTTTACAAGGCGATTTAACAATTGTCTTTGGAAGGCGATTTAACAACTTCTATAAATGAAATTAATTCACTTGAACTCGATTCAAAACTCAATTTGCTAAAGTAAATTTATACGGTTTATCTCTTTGATTTGTAAATTTGTGAAAACATTCTAATTGTTCTTCTCGGTTTTATCAAGCAGTTGTAAAATCCCGTTGTAGTTTCAACGCGTACAAAATGTAGGATATTGAATAATCATAACACAATGGATGATGAATGATTAGCAAGTCTAGAGAAAGAAGTCGGAGAGAAAAACATTTCTTAGTGAGGGAAAAATAGAACTTGTATTAATGAAATGACATGACCAATCTCTCCAAAGGCATGCGGAAGTGGCTTATATAATGTGCTTACAAAACCGGCCTATGGCCTTGGTAGTGGTTACATGTTAGCTTTAATACCCGGACCATTTACCGAATGTTATACAAGAATTGCTTAAAACTATGAGCTACAATAATCTCTAAATACATAGGGTGGCGAGTCTTTTTCTATATCTGGAAAATCTCCCCCTTAGGGGATGTACCCCAGAAAATACTAACTTAACGCTCAACATTATTGATCTGTGTTCTGCTTTCTACCGATTGTCTTGATTCTTCATGTGAAATCTCTTTTTGTATAATTGATTGTAGTGATCTTTGTTTGTGCTTGTGATTCGTACTTGATATGTGTCTTGAGCTTCTGTGAGATCATCAGCCAATCTAAAATATCTGATCATACTTTTGGTCTTTTGACGTATGTGGTGACATCAGGACCGGTTTTTGCTTACCTTTCTTGATTTGAAAGCTTGATTATTCGTCGTTTCTTGAAGTTCCATTAAACTTAATCGTGATTATTCGAAGAGGGTTTTTTGATATCAGAGTTGCGGAAGCTTTAAAACATATACTTGAGCTTTCATGAGGTCATTAGATGTATTGGTCGAGTGTGAGCATGCGGTTATGAAATAGACTCTACTGGAATGAGGTATCTCTATCTCCATCTTTACTTGAACCTGTAATAAAACAGTTAGCAATAAAGCTTGTGGACGAATATGGCTTTGTCATTTACCCGTGTTTGGTTGGATTAACCTCCAGATCCTGTGAGTATCGACCTGTGATCAAGTAGATTCAATCTTAAGAAGAATCTCCTTGACAGGATTTCCAGTATAAGTGTCGAATCTTCCAATGTATGAACATCAGAATCACCTAACTTGCTTGTTCTCTTAATTGGAACGTCTCAAAGCAAACAACATGATAAGAGTGAATCGGTTAGTTACTATCTTACCGATTGAAGAGGAGAATTGATTTGAAAATCAATCGACGTGTCACTTGAGAAAGTGTTTTTGTGACACATCGAGAGTGTTAAGCTTTTATCAAAATTCATCAATCGTCAATTCATAATCTGGACCGATTCGATATCCAGTGTCACAAGTTAGACCCATTAAGGATCTCACAAGTCACCTACCATGAGCTTGTTTGATGTTGGCTCAAGCAGGATTTCCATCTTCATTGTGAATACATAAGTGTCACTCGGATGTTCTGGCAAAATCACAAGGATAATGCGTAGGACTCTTATGATAACCCTTGTTTTCACATTGTGTGAAGAACAAGTAATATGGAATAGTGTCCTAATGAGATTAATTAATGATCTCTTGGCTCTAGACTCAATTGTGCGTTTTGGTTTTAGTGATCGAAGGCTGGAGTGGACTGCCACCTTTTCAATATCAACTAACTCGGAGTGAGAAAGTCAATAGATAACGTGTTTAGTATATGTGAGAAATGAAACAGAAATCTTTTAAGAGATTCTGAGTGGCTAAGGAGGGTTGTGCATTGCATCACTGGGTCCATGATGTCAGTTTTCAATGTCAGCAATCATCTTTGTGATTCTGACAGCAGATGTATTGACCCGGTTTCTGCTAAGTGTATGGAGGGCTTCTTTCTTTACACCTTTTATCCTTACATTTCTTTTTCATTTAACCCCTTCTGTGATTACGAGACTTCATGACTAGAACCTTGTTGGGTTTATGTTCCAGCACTAGCTCCTTCAGTCGGTCACTATTTCCTTATTCTAACTTTTTACTCCTTTGATGTCTACACTAACATTGTGACACGTTATATTGTGTCCTGGGTAGATCCTCTGTTCTGGCTGGATCATAGGAAACTAATCCTAACCTTACCAACCTGATAACTCCGATAAATTTAAATACATGGTCGGTCTTTTTTGGTACAGTTCACCATTGCAATTTAACCATTGAAAAACTCAATCAAGGTTACTTGTGATATAAATATCAAAACTTTTAGTACCTTGATTGTTTTTTAATTTTCATAAACGCTCCCCCTCAATTATGTGCATCGATTAAACAAAAATGTTTAGCACAAGGAGGACGGAGTATACACATGAGTCCACAAAATTACATTTTTTATCAGTTTTCATATTTAAATCACATTTTCTCCCCTTATCAAAAATTTAAAACCGTTGATATTTTGGATACCAATGGTTTAGATTTGAATATGTTGAAACTAGGGAGAAACATGTGCTGATTATTCACAAGCCGAATTGGGGAACATATTAATGCTCCCCATTAATCAATGAGGGTTACGTGTGAGTGAAAGAATAAAAATTGAAAGATTTTAAGTTTAACTAATAACTCTTTTTAAAAAAACTGTAACTTGTCACTGAACATTAAAGTTATCACGGACATTAATGATAGGAATGTACAAGATATATTATACAAGATAAGATGATATTGACCTGAGTATCAGAATGATTAAATCATTCAGTTCTCTGGATAATTCTGTAGTCAACATCTCTTAGTACTTTCACACCAAACAAAGCTTTTGAGATTCCTTGAATTGTCTTCCAAGCAAAGAGGTCAAAACACTCATTTGAACTGAGCTTGTGTGGGCTTGTGGTTTGGTGGTTTGTGGGATGTTGATAGTTGTCTATATTAGTAACCCATTAAGATAACAGTGTCAATGAGTAGAATAGAGTTATATTGGTCTGTTGGCCTCTTGGATGAATGGGGAAACATCACATTGAATGAATCTCGAGTTTAGCAGATGACAAAGTTAAACTGGTTTGTACATTTCTAGCTTGTTTCTCTGTAACTTCTACATCAACTTTGTATTCTTAGCTTTGTTTTCCTCATCATTGGAGACGTCTTAAACTTCATTATCAGATCAAGAAAGTGAGATGATTGAGCTACCAGAATTGTCCTTTGGCTCATCAGGAACCTCTGGAATAATACCAGATCCTTTACTTGAACATTTGGAAAGTTGTTGAATTTTGTAGTCAAGCATGCTTCTTCTTCTTTTAGAAGCTTCCATAGCTTCCCACCGAATCAGTATAGTAATACTTTCTTATGTAGATTCAAGCCTTCTTGCAAGACGCGTTTTAAGACGACTTGTGTGTAGAGCCCCAAATATTTCCAAAGTACATTATCAATTCAACAAATACCGTAATACAAAGTCAATTAAGTCCCGAATGTCTGAATTTCTCCTTATATGATAGAGATGATTTAAATTGAAACACCAAAGTCAACTAAGTCTCGGATGTCACAATTATATCCTTTAAAAGCCAAAATGATATACACCTTTTAGGCAAACCTAAGTCTGAATGAATGTTCACATTTTATTCTAGCAAGATAATGACTATCTATAGGAATCATCATACTTATCAACCTTTAGCTGTACCTCTTTTGTCAACAAATTTCTACTCCTTTAAAATAAGTTTTAGTGATTAACTGATTGGGGAAAATAATTAACGAATCAGAATCATATCTTCATACTTCAAGGCTTCTATACAATAGTAATTATTCCAAAACAAAACCTAAGCCTTTTAAACTATGAGGTGTTGGTAAATTGTATCGGAAATGTAGTTTTAAGCTAAGCATAATCTTGGAAATTATTTATTTAAGCCCATTACAGTTATTAACTTTATTGACAACTGTAAGCCTTAAAGTTACAATTAAATTAACTCCCCCTCAAATTATTATTTGTTAAGTTAAAACTTTTTCCATATAATTACCGTGACATGTTGAAGATAATTTGAAAACACTTTCTCCCCCTAGAGCAAAGACCCGTATATTAGTTTAAAGATTATTGTATTTTTTCGAGGTGGTCTGAATCTTCCTTGAAAAAATCTGTTAGAAATGACATGTTTTGAAACGATTGAACTCTTGCTCGAACTTCATTTACATACCTGTGTCAATGTTAATCGACATTTCTAGGTACATAAATGTTATCGATTCCAAGAGACATGTCGAGAAGATTTTTATTGGTATTTTGAAAAATTTTGATTTTATATTTTGTTTTTCTAGATTTTATATTTCTGTATTTTCTTTTTCTTGGTTTTATATATATTTGTATTTTGTTTTTCATGAATATTTATAACTCAAAATAAAAGGAAAATAAAAAATTTTACAAGTCAATGTTTGATAGATATCAAGCAGATTCGTTTGCTAGAACCTTCAGTTCATCCGGAGTCAAACATTTCATACCGAGTAAACAGGTCAGCTAACTGGTATTCAGTTCCGACAAAGAATAATTCAAATATACCCTTTTCAACTTGTTCCTTTATAAAGTGATATTTGACATTAATGTGTTTGGTACGGGAATGATGGACTGGATTGCACGAGATGGCTATGGCTGCCTTTGAGTCACAATACATGGGTATTTTATCAAAGTTCAGGTGTGAGAGACGATGATACCATAACCATGCTTGAGACAATGAAGCTTTAGTCATTAAGCAAATTGGATTGGGAGTAGTATGTCTTGAAGAGTGATGGAATAAAGATTTGTGCCATGAGAACCCGTGAGAAGATCATTTCCCTTCAAACCACGAATGTAACATGTAAACTTCCAAAAAGCAACTTCCAAATCCGCATCACAGAGTTGACCAACCGAGAATAAGTTGTGATTCAGCCCTTCGACATAATAAACCCTCTTTATAGTGACATTTCCTTGAACCAGATCTCCATAACCAATAATCGGTGCAATTTGATCATTTCCAAACATTACCGTACCCAGAAATTTCTCCACAAAATTACTTAGAAGCTTGAGATTTTCTTTCATGTGCTTTGAGCACCCAGAGTCGACGATGAACAGTTGATGACATCAAATAACGTCACTTTATTATATCATTTATCCCATCTATTTTGCCTACTTTTATATAATTATTGCATTATTTGGTACTTAATTGCTTTAAAGTTGATAAATCCAGTCATTCAGGAGTGTTTTGTGAAGACAAGCTAAAAGACGCATAATTTGGAGCTAAAACAATGATATTTGAAGATTGCTGAAATTTCACCAATACGCCGTAACCAACAAAAGAGATACGACGTATATGCGCCAAGACTTCACAAGAAAACGTGTTTGACCAATTCCCAATACGGCGTATCCATGCTGTCTACCTACGCCGTATCCATGAAGATAACTATTCGAAGATACAGTAAATCAAGTAAATTAGGAATGATATCACTGATTGATTTGAATGTAGCGTGCACTCTAAGGAATCTAGCCCAATACGCCGTATCGACCTTGCCAGATACGGCGTATCGAGTCTTTTTCAGAAACTATAAATAGAAGACTCAAAAACGAGTTTTAAGTGTGCAATATCATATTCTTTATACCATACTCACTAAAAGACGTATTTTAGAAGAGAACATCAGCCACCAAGGTCAAGCATTGATCATGACTCCATAGAATACATCGTGTAATTTTTACTCTCTTAATCATTTGATTTTAATTGTTTGATTACGCTTGTATAATTACAATGGTTGTGGGCTAATACCCTCGGGTATTAGCCATCTTAATGAAAGTTCAATGTTTGGTTTGTTTTCAAATCAATTTCTTAATTTATCATTGATTGTTTAATTATGTTTATCACCTCATACTTGTTTATGTGTTTGAATATGCGACCTATCATTCAACTGGATCTAGTGATACAGACCAAGTAATCTATATACCGGGATAGCTCTCCATATCGTGTTTCATATCACTGGACCAATAGGATCACAAATAATGTTCTGTCTTTATCTTTGAATTATGAGCTTAGTTGGACCGGTAGGTGATCCGTTTATGTTTCAGAAATCATGCTCTTAATTAACTAATAAAGATTTGAATAGTAGACTACCAGTATATAAAACACCGTCAAACAATAAGTGGGTAAAGTCCCGTTGGGCTAGGGTTTTAACAGGATCACCACTTCTTTAATTCTCTAAGATAGATTATAATTAAACTAAAGGATGTTTTATGCGGATGCGTTAATTGTTAAAGGATTAATCGTGTCTATGTCTTAGGATGATGTCCCACCTAAGTCTTAAGAATGATATGCCACTTCGAATAAGTAAATCATTGCATTAAAACAAACAAACCAGCATTGAACCGGATTTAATATGGCTAATAAAGTTTTCTATCATTTGGCTTGTACCGCTTTTTTATCTTCTAATCTTCGTCTTTTGTGTTTATTGTCTATTGAATTGATATTTTTCATCACCAAACCTGTGCCAGTCTCTAAGGCTGAAAACCTCCATATTATTAGACAACGTACATAGCATAGGTTTAACCAGTAAATAGACTAATTAAAATACTAATAGAATATAGGATTAATGTTCCACTCTTAGTTTTTGACACCTTACTTACCACGAACTCCATCTTAACCGGGTACACTACTCGTTAAAGTGTTGTTTTAGGTTTGTCAGCTAAATATAAATTTAAAACTTGATAATCAAATAATAAACCCTACACGACAGCACATCAGGTTTTTGGCGCCGATGCCGGGGAGTGAATTAATTAAACCTTATTCTTATCAGTGTTTGTAACCATTAATTAATTTAATTTAGTTGAGTGTAATCTAATTATTTAAATTCTGTTTGTATTTATTCGCATTGTGTGTGTAAATTGTTTGATTAAATTCTCGCACATAATTATTTTCTTAATAGTGTGTTCTAGTATACGGTGTATTCATCTAGTAGAATACGGCGTACCCAGTTCTCTGTTCAGAAACAGCGTATCAAGTTTCTGCTGACCATATGCCGTATTCATTCATCTAGGAACATTGCTCGACCCATTGCTCGAAATTCCAGTTTCTGCTGACCATACGCCGTATCGACAGCAGTTCGCCAAAATTCCTGTAGATTTAATTCTATTAGAATAGCTTTACTTTGAATTATGTCTTTCATGACAGGAACATTGCTCGACCCATTCCAGTTTTCTTATCCTAAAAGAAGATTAACAATGGAAGAATTAGTAAATAAATTCATTGAAGAAGAAAAACAGGAACACGAGGAAATGGATGCATTCATTAGAGAATTCAGAACAACCAACGAGCTCCTTCTTAAAGAAAGAAACAACTCTCTAAGCGAGCTTGAATTTGAAGTATACGGTTTGTCGAAGGCAATCAATAAAGCCCAAATGGTAGGATATGAGGCCAAAGTAGTAACCACTAGAGGATGAAAATCTACAACCGAACCCATTGGCGATAACATAAATACCAATAAAAACCCGTTACTCCATCATGATAAACCAACAACTCCAGATGAAATCCCCACCAAAACCGAACCTAAAAGAAACCACGAACGAACTAACGAACTGCAACCATCATCAATACCTTTTCCCCACAGATTGAGAAAGGAAAAAGAGGAAGCTTAACAAAGAAAATTCCTCGAAAATCTTAAAAACTCCATATAAACATCCCATTCACCAAAGCTTTTGGACAAATGCTGAATTACACTAAGTTTCTAAATGGTCTGCTGTCAAACAAAGCAAGATTAGAAGAAGTCTGCACCGTAACAATGAATGAAAGATGCTCTGCAGTCTTGTTAAATAAACTCCCATCTAAAGAAAAAGACCTAGGAAGCTTCACTATACCATGAAATATCGGGCACTTACATATTGATAATGCTTTAGCAGACTTGGGAGCTAGTATAAGCCTGATGCCTTACACGATGTATGAGAAACTAGGCTTAGGGGAACCAAAACCAACAAGAATGAGCTTGGAACTAGCAAACAGATCCATCCAATATCCACGGGGAATAGCAGAAGACGTGCTCATAAAGATCGATAAATTTGTCCTCCCTATTGATTTTGTTATCCTGGATATGCGGGAAGATTCTAGAATCTAAATAATCTTGGGAAGACCATTTCTAGCAACCGCCCGAGCTATGATTGATGTATTTAACAAACAAATAACACTCAGAGTTGAAAGCGAGGAGGTGATTTTTGACGTCGACCAATTAATGAAAAAACCTCGTATGGAGGACGATAAATGTTACGGGATTGACGATTTGGACACGTTCATACAATCAACAGCCCAAAAACTACTCGAAAACAACCATCGTAATAAAAATCTGGAAGATGGCATCAATCAACCTGATTCTGAAAATAGTGAGTCTAACTTTGAGATACTTATACGGCGTATCGATAATATTAATATGCCGTAATCAAAAGAAGAAACCCAAAACGAGCATCTCTATTCCGCTAGTGCAATTGAAATTGACGAAAAGATACCAGAACTCAAAGACCTACCTTCTCACTTAGAGTATGCTTACTTGGAAGGAGATAAATGTTGTCCAGTGATTATTTCATCTAAACTAACAGAAAAAGAGAAAACTTCACTTCTACGGGTACATGAAAAACAAACGGGAGCGATCGCTTGGAAGATGTCGAACATCAAGGGAATAAGCCCGTTATTTTGCACTCATAAAATTTTAATGGAAGAAAGCTTCAAACCTGTCATCCAACCTCAGAGACGTTTAAATCCAAAGGTCTAAGATGTGGTTAAAGACAAGATCGTTAGGTTACTTGATTCAGGACTAATTTACCCTATCTCAAATAGTCCTTGGGTAAGCCCCATTCATGTTGTCCCTAAGAAAGGAGGAATGACCGTAGTGTTAAATGACAACAACAAATTAATACCATCTCGAACGATAACAGGGTGTTGCGTGTGCATCGACTATTATAAATTAAATGACGCAACACGAAAAGATCATTTTACACTCCCTTTTATCGATCAAATGCTGGAACGATTGTCTGGAAATGAGTATTATTGTTTTCTTGATGGATTTTCAGGGTTCTTCCAAATCCCAATCATACCAGAAGATCAAGAGAAGATAACTTTCACTTGTCCTTATGGGACTTTTGCCTACAGGAGGATGCCGTTCGAATTATGCAACGCTCTGGCAACTTTTCAAAGATGCATGACTGCAATATTTCATGACATGGTAGAAGATTTCATGGAAGTTTTTATGGATGATTTCTTGGTATTCCGTAATTCCTTTAACCAATGTCTTAATAATTTAGATAAAATGCTCGGTAGATGTGAAGAGACCAACCCTGTACTAAATTGGGAAAAATGTCATTTTATGGTAAAAGAAGGTATTGTTTTGGGGCATAAAATATCTAGGAAAGGGATCGAAGTTGACAAAGCTAAACTCGATGTAATTGCCGAATTACCTTATCCCACAAATGTAAGGGGCGTTAGATGTTTCTTGGGGCACGCTGGGTTTTAGCGCAAATTCATAAAAGATTTTTCAATGATTTCCAAACCAACGACCCAGCTTTTAATGAATGACGCTAAATTCAATTTTTCTGAAGATTGTAAAAAAGTGTTCAATAAGCTAAAAGAAAGATTGACCACCATGCCTATCATAATATCTCCTGACTAGAGTATACCTTTTGAGTTAATGTGTGACACAAGTGATTTTGCAGTAGGAGCAGTCTTAGAACAAAGAATAGACGGTAAGTTTAAACCTATCTATTATGCTAGCAAAACCTTATACGATGCCCAAGCACATCACACCACCACAGAAAATGAACTTCTAGCAGTTGTTTTCTCCTTTGACAAATTCCGCCCTTCCCTTATTTTATCAAAAACTGTGGTTTACACTGATCACTCTGCTTTAAAGTATTTGTTTAGCAAACAGGATGCCAAACCAAGGCTTATCAGACGGGTTCTGCTTCTTCAAGGATTCAATATCTAGATAAAAGATAAAAAAGAGGCAGAAAACTTGGCTGCCGATCATCTATCAAGACTCGAGAATCCAAATATAGGGGAATTATCCGAAGAAGAAATCGAAGACAAATTTCCCAACGAGCATTTGATGATATTAAAAGCCAAGCTAAATGACGAAGAACCATGGTATGCGCATTATGTCAACTACATTCTTGGGAAAGTGGTACCCCCAGAATGGACACCAAAAAAGAAAAAGTGGTTCTTATCTCAAGTAAAGAATTATTTTTGAGATGATCCATACGCATTTAGATTATGTCTGGACAATGTAATGAGAAGATGCATCGCTGGAAGTGAAATCCTTAAATTTTTAGCACATTGCCATTCTGGTCCAACTAGGGGACATCATAGTGCTTCAGTTACATGTAGAAAAGTTTACGAAGCAGGATTCTATTGGCCCAGTATCTTTAGAGATGCTAAAGACTATGTAATGAAGTACGACGCATTTCAGAAATCAAGGAACATTTCATCACGAAACGAGATGCCTCAAAACAATATTCAAGTATGTGAGGTCTTTGACATTTAGGGACTAGACTTTATGGGACCATTTCCTGACTCGAGGGGTAACAAGTATATCTTAGTTGCAGTAGATTACGTGTCTAAATGGGTTGAAGCTAAGGCCCTACCTACAAATGATGCTCGTGTGGTGGTAAAATTCTTAAAAGGGCTATTTTCCAGATTTGGGGTTCCTAAAGCCTTAATAAGTGATAAGGGAACGCATTTTTGTAACTCCCAACTTGAAAAAGCTTGACTTAGATACGGGGTGACTTATAGAATATCAACAACATACCACCCTCTGACTAATGGCCAAACCAAAGTCACCAACAGAGCTATCAAACATATTTTGGAAAGATCAGTCGGATATAACCTAAAAGATTGGTTCAAAAAACTTAACGATGCATTATGGGCCTTCAGAACCGCCTACAAGACACCGACAGGATGTACCCCATTAAGGATGATTTACGGAAAAGCTTGTCATCTACGAGTTGAGATTGAAGATAAATCATACTGGGCATTTAAATAATGTAATACGGATCTCACTACAGCTAAAAAAATCATTTCATGGAGCTTAACGAATTAATAGAGTTACGAGACAGAGCATATGAAAATACTCGAATCTACAAGGAAAGAACTAAGAAATGGCACGACTCTAGGCTCCGCGGAGATAAGGATTTTAAAAATGGGGACAAAGTCTTGTTATTTAACTCTCGCTTAATGTAACACCCAGGGAAACTCAAGTCGAAATGGACCGATCCTTTCGTAGTTAAAACTATGTACCCTTATGGAGCAGTCGAAATCACCGACAATGATGGTTCGAGCTTTAAGGTCAACGGACATAGGTTAAAAAAATACCACGATAGAAGTTTCAATACGGGTGATAACGAATTCATAGAGCTCGACACGTAAGAAGGAAAAAGGTCAAACTTAAAGACCAGCTGAAACAAAAGTGCTTCCCGGGAGACAACCCGGTCATTTTAATTGTTTGCCGCATTTTAATTGTTTGTTGCACGAGTCTGTCTTCCCAGACACTCTATATGGCGTATCGAACCCCTCTGGATACGGCGTATAGAGATGTCTGGACGTTATCAGTTTAAAAAAACTTAATATTTAATTTCTAGTATTTTTACAGGAACAATACGGCGTATCCTAGGGTTTGGGATACGGCATATTGATCCTTATACAATTGTGTGTTTAATTGTTTTCTTGTACCATTGTAGCGAGATAGAATTTGCACTTGTCTTCTAATCTCTTATACAAGACCTTGCTAAAACTATGATATGGTATATGCTAAAAAAGACATCTGTTGAACTTATCCGGGCATGCTGAAGCCCTAGTCAACACACTTTTTGCTCAAGAACGCATCTTGGAGAATTATCACGAGCAAAACATCAGGGAGTTTTCCGTTCTAATTCTATCTTTCCCTTATTATTTAATTGTTTTATCTATACAATGAGGATGTTGAGGGGGTGGAGAATTAGAACGTACTTGTCTTCTTTACAAAATAACATACAAAGTGCTTAAAAATGGACAAAATTTAAAATTTGTTCAGCATGACTTTTGTAAAAATCACTAGTTACATTACCTAGCGCACTATAACCCTTGATACATATTGTGAGAATTAAGCCTATTCTGTTTCCAACTGTCTACTAAAAAATTCCACAAAATTATGAGTGTGTCGGTGATGTAGTGGACTTTAGAACTTGGCCTGGTATATATCACTCGAGACTGCCATGATTAGTACTATGGATTTAGATGGAAGCACATGTTCAACTGATAAATTTCTAGGATTAAACCAAATAATCTACATGTCGTAAAAATAACTAACCACACTGGTTAGTTAATTCCCGTGTAACCCTTGATTACTATCAGTTTTAGAGTAAAATCCCCTAGAACAACTTGTTGAGCCATTCCTTTCTTTTTCTACACCATATTATATGTTTCGTTACACCTTTGCACCTTAGCTTACCGTGTAGATTAAGCCTATTTTACCAATGTTGCTAGTTGCTTTCGTGTAAAGTTTTGTATTTCCTGTGTCAAAGTGAAATTTTTCTATCTCTGTAATGGTCGGGAAATTTCACAATGCAATGAGAAAAATATGTAGCTCGTCAATTTCACATTTTAGTTTCTTAATTAAAGAAGCAAGCAAATCACGTTCTCTAGCAAGATCATCATCATCTTGGTCAGCCTCTTCTCCATTATTACTCAAATCTAATGAATCACTAGTGATATTAGTATCACCTTGTTCACCCAGATATGTGTCATTATATAATTCAGGTTTCTCAGGATGTTCTCTATCATTAGCAAACACATTATAGTTATCATAATCATTTTTTACCTTTTTCAATGGCTCAGCATCAAAGATGGGTCCAGAATTCTCAGCAGCATTTGGAGTAACCTCTTGAATCTTTGCAATGTACAGATAATGTGCTTCAAATTCCTGATCTTCAGGTTCATCATCAGTGTCATCCCTCCAATCAACTTGTTCAACACTCAAATAGATTTCAGCTTCCTCTTGCTTACATAATAGCACCTTCTCCTTGTGATACGATGCATCCTTTTCCCGTTTTAGGTTCTGACATTCCCTTGCTACATGCCCATATTCCTTGCAATTATAACATTGAATCCCAGATTGCTGTACCACCTGTGTACCTACATTCTCCCTAGCCCCAGCAACATTAACTGCCCTTTGATTATCATACACAGTTCCTCTATTAATTCTTGGAGTATTATCCTGATTTGCTCTATTGGTATTTTATGAAGTTCTAAGGTTATTGTTGGTAGGTTTGTAGTTTTCTTGAATGATAGAGAAACTAAAGCCATGAGTTTATCAATCTCCTTCTCCTTTGACATTTCATCATCTTCAGCAACCATAGTAGGTTCTTGATCATAAGTGGGTTGAGGAGAGTTGACAATTGCTTTACCTCTATTTTTGGTACAGCTTGTTGTGGCCTGGTTGAGAAATTTTGAGTGTGGTGAGTAGGATGGTTTTAAGGATGGTAAACTGGTTGTTGTTGAGCAACAAGTGCAAGTGGATTAGCAGTACAGTCTTTCAGCTCTTATCTTGTTGACTTCGTTTTGGTGTTGCTTCAGAATGTCATAGAGTTTATGGTAGGAGACAGTCTTCAACTCTTGACACTGCTTAACAAGTGTCTCAAACCTATGCCAATCTGGCTGTAATTAAAGTAAGAACTGGCCATTCACTTGATGATTGGTAAGTTAACACTAAATTCTGACAAGCTCATTCATCATCTTATAGAACCTTGAGTAATACGATTCAAGTGTTTCACCATCCCTGGATGTAAACTTTCCAAATTCCCAATACAGATTGGTTTCAAGATCATGAACATTGATTGACTCACCTTGTTTCAACCTTTCAATAGCTTTCCACATCTTACATGCATTTGGACAAGCATCAACTATAGAGTAGATATCTTTATCTATCCCTATGAGAATTATCTAAACAACTTCAGCTTCAGCATCTAATTGGTTCCTAATGTCTTGTGAAACATTCTTATAGTTCTCCATGCACCCTTCTATAGTGGTTTCTGAACTACCTTCTGCAATTGGAATTGTTCTTTCAGCCAATTTGAATTTTTAAGGTGGATTATGTAGACAATAGTAGATGAGTTCATTGTGAGGTTTGGTGTCAATGTATCTCTTAATTCGGGATTTCCACTGAACGTAGTTACTAGGTGCTAACATTGGTGGACGGACTTTACCACCAGCTTCCATGATGGCATTTACCATACTCATTAAAGACGAATTTCAGTAGAGAATATCAGCCACCAAGGTCAAGCATTGATCACGAATCCATAGAAGACATCGTGTAATTTTTACTCTCTTAATCGTTCGATTTTCATTGTTTGATTACGCTTGTATAATTACAATGGTTGTGGGCTAATACCCTCGGGAATTAGTCATCTTAAAGAAAAGTGTCCTGTTTGGTTTGTTTTAAAATCGATTTCTTAATTTATCGTTGACTGTTTAATTATGTTTATCACATCATACTTGTTTATATGTTTGAATATGTGACCTATCATTTAACTAGATTTAGTGATATGAACCAAGTAATCTAGATACCGGGATAGCTCTCCATATTGTGTTTAATTTTACTGGACCAATATGATCACAATTAACGTTCTGTCTTCCTCTTTCAAGATGAGCTTAGTTGGACGGAGTTAGGTGACATTTATGTTTCAGCAATCATGTCTTATTTAACTGATAAAGATTGGAATAGTGGACTACAATATATGAAACACCGTCTCAAACAATAACGTGGGTAAAGTCCTGTTGGGATAGGAATTTTAACGGATCACCAGTTTGATTTCACCTAAGATAATTATAATTAAAACTAAAAGGATTCTTTTTACGGGATGCTTAATTATGATAGGATAATCGTGTCTAGGTCTTAGGATGTGGTCCCGCTACGTTTAAGAATGCTATGCGCTTGAGATACAGTAATCATTGCACTAAACAACAAAACGACATTGAATAGATTTATATGGCAATACAGTTTTCTATCATGTGCTTGTACAGCTTTTATATCTTCTAATTTCTTCTTTTGTGTTTAGTGTATTGAATTGAAATTTGTTCACCAAACTGTGCCAATTCTCTACGCTGAAAACCCCCATATCATTAGACAACGTATATAGCATAGGTTTAACCAGTAAATAAACTAATTAAAATACTAATAGAATATATGATTAATGTTCTACTCTTAGTGTTCGACACCCTACTTACCGCGAACTCCATCTTGACCGGGTACACCGCTGTTAAAGTGTTGTTTTAGGTTTGTCGGCTAAATAATAATTTAAAACTTGGTAATCAATAATTGACCCTACACAATAGCACATCAATGATACCCATTTAGATATATCAAAATGGATATGTCAAGACATCGCTAGCTGCACAAGGTGGGAATACTACCATTATACTACACAACATATGAGCTGACTTATATTTATGTTCAACAATAAACAAACTAATAACCACCTGTTGTCATTGCTCCTTTATTTATTTTTTTGTTTTTTTTTCATTTTTGATGTAAGACAAGGATACAATGAAAAGTAGATTACGATACAGACACATATATACACGAGCATCCCCTCACTTAAGATCAACTATCTTCTAAACCCAAAATCTTCAAATACCCTCTATCATAACTCACGACTTTCACCAGTGGAACAAAAATAAAGTAGTAACTCCCCGAATATAGACTAAAGAAACTATAGGATAGGCTAGGTGATAGGAATAATGAAACAAACATATATTGGGTTTAACACAAGGAATTACTCAACAGGTTGTACAAAGGGTATCTTGAACTAAAGATGAGTGCAACAAAGGTTTAACAGGGGGATTAACTAATCAGTGTGAAAAGTTAATATACACAAACATAACATAAATAGATGGCTATTTGGGGTTAATCCTAAAATTTTCCTTTTATCCTAGCTACATCGATTACACTAAGTTACCTCGGTGTAGTGCTCATTATGGTGGTTTCAAAAAAAATACCAAGCCAAGTTCTAAAAAATTATACAGCATGGCATATTATTTTACTGGGATTTATGTATTAAAGGAAACAAAAAACGGCTTACCCTCATACAAATTAATGCATTGGTAGGAACGTGATCGTCCAAGTTTAAAATAGTTAAGGAAATGAAAAACATTGTAACATTTTTAAGACGAACCATTTTTCAACAAAAATAGCAAATAAAGGCCACGTATAATCAACGCTAAGTGTCTATTTCTAATCCATTCCCCCACTTGAGTCTAAACTTAAGCTTATATATTTACAATAGGAAAGGGTTAAGACTGAATAGGAAGTACTCCCCCAAAATTGCTTGAAATGGTACAGAGACAACACGTCTCGCAACATGCTCCAAACATGCCTCATCGAGCAATATCTATAATAACTAGCAGCTCATCATCATCTTTCGTATAACATTCTACCACTCCTGATTTGAAATGCTTCCTTGTAGCCAAGTACTATCCAAGCACCACTCCACTAGCATCAACCTACATAGCTGCAAGAAAGACTAGTACCAAAAGCATAAATCTGGATAAAATCAATATAGCCCAAAATGTACAGAATAATAGTACAAGATATATAATCCTAACTCACTTTTGTAAGAATCACGGTTGCATTTAGTGTATGCAATGAGCCTTTTAACCACTCGGTGTCCCAAGTGGACGAGTGAGGTCTCATGAGGGCTTACAGGGAACACACCCACAAAGTTCATTTACTAATTGTACAAAGTTTTGTGAAATCCTATTTTATTAGAAAAATAATTTATTTTGCAGCAGTGGAACTACGGTGTAGTCCAACAGTAGGAGCTACGCCGTAGTCACGTTTAGTTGACCAAAATTTTTGAAATTCAAATCAACTACGACATAGCCAATGTAACCAGCTACACGTAGTTACACTCTGAAACTAAAACTTTTACTTAACCATGAGGCAAGGTGATCTTGAACTTTCATCCCCTTACTATAGTATCCTGCAAACAAAGTTAGAAACACACAAAACCAAACTAAATGCAGAAATGAAATGAAACAAAACATAATATAGATAGGCATGAGATGCCTCCTACGAAGCACTTGTTCTTGTTCGAGTCACAATCTTGAATCCACCCTTATTTACTAAGTAATAAGGTGTTCATCCCTCACTTGAAATCAAGTGTAGGTGAAAGTAGCAATAAACACCAAGAGGGTTTAAATTTGCTACGGGGTAAGGAAATGATAAGTTAAAATTGTACCTCAGAGGAGATGTCATTTCCCTTTTTACCTTACATGGTTCGATTGACGACCTTGATGGTTAGCTTTATCCGTGTAAGGGATCTAATTCTTAAATTAAGGGCTCAAATTCAACATTTGTCGTTACGATACACCAAAACGCCTTTATCTTCGTAAGAGATGACTCATGGTCAATAGAAATTAGGCGTTCAAGTTCCTCTATATCCTTAGTAGAGTTAAAATCATCTCCTCTGGCAACCACGGTAATATCCAAAGATCTTGTCTCCGAATAATTCTTCCAAAAGCTCATCCAAATCGGTTTAGTATCCGTAACTACATAAGCAACGTTAGGTGGCGTGGTGTGTATGGTTTGTAAGATCAAAGGTTGTATGGTCATCATTTACATCAGGAACCTGTGTAGGAATACTACTAATATCATTATCCGGTTCCTCTTGCCTTACAACCTTCACTTCATTAGGGAATGGAATCAGTGGTACATACGGTTTGCTACCACTAGGGTTGGTCAAGAAAAAAGTATTGATATGGTAGGTGTGTAGTAATTGCCTAAGTTTCTACGTCTTAACCATAATATCCCAAATATCATCCATATTCCCTTCATTACAATATTCCACCTTAGCTTCCTCTTGTTTCATCCCTCTAAGGTTTTCGGCTCCCATTTTAAACAAGTTTTTAAAGACCTCTTCAAAGCTCAACTTTTTATATTTAGGTTGAGAATTGGATGTAAAACTGTAAGAGTGATCATTCAGTAGATTTTTCTTGGACCTTGCTTAGCTATGTATAATTCGTATTCTACTATTCTCATGCTATCAATGTCCACTTCATCACTCTTATTGGAAGATACTAAACCAGGCTCAGTATACGGTTGAGCAGGTTAGAAACAAGGGAGTAGAGGAGGTCATTCATAATACTTTTTGATCTCAATATCCTCCTGATAATACAGATAATGAAAAGCTCTACTCTTATCCTGGTGAAAAGAGTTAAAATCCGCCCATTCATACTTAGTTGGATTTCTTTTGGATCAAACATTCCTTGTAATCGCCTTTCCATCTCGCCTTTATACTCCAAGTATTCATTTAGTGTCATGTTCTCAATATCAGGCTCTATTTCCATAACTTCTGAAAATCAAACACGAGATACCAGTAGATTATGCTTTCAAAAGGAAAACAAAAATAACATGAAATTTGAACAATACTGAAATAAAAACAAGATATATACAAAAACTCAAATTCAAAACCTATTTAGCTCCCCAACAGCAGCGTCAAAAACTTGATGCGTATAATTGTTTTATAAAACTTAATTACCTCATGGTTTCTACCAGCACTATACGGGCAGATGAACAAGGTAGTTTTTGTGTAGTGTAGGATTGGTAAATCTGAAGTCGTTCCCAAGAGCTAACGGGCGGTCCAAAATTTGAGTTTAAAGGTTGTCACATTTTAAAAGCTATTTTGATTGAGAGAATGCAAAACAGATGAATAACAATGAATTAAAATGGTTTTACTAATCAAGAGAAAAAATCATGCTACCTGTTTAATCTCCTATTAATGCAATGATTGCATTTCCTAGTGCAATGTCTAATTATCATTTTATTATTGTGGTTCTAATATTGATAGGCTCGAGTGGGGATCGCAACCTGAACTATATTTCCTACGATCTTAATCTCCTGTGATCACGGAAGTCAAGTATCTAGGTTGTAGTCATTAAACCCCTAACTATCCTAAAGACCTGTCTAAGTGTAGATAATTCAACTTCTCGATACTAAATCCCCCTGCAAGGATTTCTCAGGCTTTATAAGTTCCTAATCTAATGCAGGCGGTGATTCGGCAACTGCTACACTAAGAACAAATGCAAGCATATCCCTGGTATCCTAATAGATTATATTTCAACTGTTTGAGCCTAGTTTATAGCTAAGAGGATCTACACTGGTTTCAACACAACAAAAACGCAGCGAGGATCAGATAGCAGGCAAATAAGATATCCATTCAAACGATAATTAAACAGGAAATCAAAGCATTAATAAAATCATAACAAGGCTACCACTTGAGGTGATTAGCCAATCATAATGTAAATTACACAAACAATAATGAATAAAACATTAATCGAATTAGACATAATGTTTGATACAAATTACTTGATGTTAAGATAATAATGATGGTAATTGGGACTGAATTATTCCTTGAAAAGCGATGGATGAAATGTGGAAAATGCCCTAGGATGGTCCTTAGTCGTCCCTTGAGATGGAAGGAAGACGGATCCTTCATTATGCAAAATGTGGCCTCTATTTATAGGCTTTAAATCAACTACGGTGTAGTTGAAAGTGATGAACTACGTCGTAGTTAAAATAGCTACACCGTAGTTGCTGAGACGAACATACGTTTGTAGATTATAAAGCTACGCGTCGTTAGTTTTAGTAAAACTACGTTTGTATGTTAATATATTTGGATCATTTTGATTGGTTGATGAAAGTATCATTGACATGACTGCAAAAGGCCCTTGAGATTCCTCTATAATTTCATCCATAGTCCTTGTGCTTTATTCTTCCAAACCTTATGACAAATGCACATCTTTACTCCTCTATCGTTCATGTCATAAATAGTTTGATCCTTAAAACTTTATATCAATTACGCACTTTAGATCCTTGATTGTAATTGATGTAATATACTTAATCCTTGATTCTTTATAACAATAGCGCTCATTTAGTCATCCATCGTTCTTGTTATTATTATCTTCAGTCCTTGATACTTAATAAGCTTTAAGCACTTTTAGTCCCTGTAGTTCATACAAGCTACGACGTAGTTATATAAGTCGAGTTACACCGTAGTTTTTCCAACGTATATTTCCTTATTTAGCTCATAATAGCTACGGAGGCCAACTACGTCGTAGTTCTTCTTTTTTCCTGCGTTTTTCTTCTTTAAAAATATAGTACCTCTACTAAATATTTTAGTAGTGGTACTATTCCTCATTTGAGCCTTAATTTGCTTCATAGAGAAATTTAGTAGCCTTCCCATGAATTTAATACCTCTACTAAATAAATTAGTATCGATACTATTTTGGCAATTTCTCGCATCACTTCGTTCCAATGCCTTAATTATCCCGAACCTGTAATATGAATGAACTAGCTCCAAGGCCCGCCTAATGGGCGGCTAGCTATAAGACCATTTTTAAAGATACAAATTTTAGTAGTGTAATGAAAGATATAAATCTTATAATATATAAGATTGAGTTTCCTATAGTTAATGTGGCAGTAGTTATGATTCAACATTAAAGAATTCTATTTCTGTTCGTGTGTATTTGATAGTGAATCAATTTTTGGTTTCATTCATCCAGATATTAAGAGTCCCAGCAGTTACAAGCACAATTATAGCAACAATGAATACCTGCAATTAAAAACCATTAAATGCATTTAAATCATATGAAGAGTCCTGACAGTTACAAGCACAGTTATAGCAACAATGAATACCTACAATTAAAAACCATTAAATGCATTTAAATCACATGTATTTTATAAAAAATAAGAGCTTATAAATAGCATTTTTCCTTCCTTTCTCATGTAATGCATACTAGCCACGAGATTTATGGTAGTTTATTCGCAGGTTTAGTACAAAGTCTCCATAAAATAAATGGTTTTAAGATCAATAACCATGGGAGATTCTTGATACAAGCGTCAGGATCTCTGAAAATCATATGAAAATGGTACAAACTTTAAGCTTGATTTTTTTCGGGTCATTGTTTTAACGAAATTGGTATAAACCAAGTGGTCAGTATTTATATGTACAGCGATGGGGCACAACAAGTTTTATCAACCCATATTTATATATTTTCTTTACAACAATCAAATTTGTTTTAATAGTTAGTACGGTATCCTCTCTCTAAACTAACAATTTTTATACTATTTGTTTCTTTTACAGATTGATGTAATCGTTGGGTGAATCACGATGAAAAACGATGACTTGACAATATCGTAAAGATGCTTCATTTCATCTAAATACTTTGTTCTATTTATCTCTACAATTTTAGATTTATTCTTTATTTTGAATATGTTATCAAATTCATGAATGTGTTTCCAATGAATAAAAGATGTCAATTCCTACAGTTATCAAGATATGGTCATCTTTTCATTTAACGAGTCACTAACTGGCAAATTCAATACCATTTTTTCTATCAAGTTGTAGAAGTTGAACCACGGGTCTTCAGTTTTTCTTTCGCTATGTTTTACGAGATTTGCCTTTTAAAGTTAAAAGGACACAAGATGTTAGTGTTTTAAATTTAGTAGATTGATATTTACATTTGATTAAGAGCATGCTTTTTATATAGAGCATTGAATTAGTTATTGGTTAATACTATTTTTATATGAAAGTATTTTATTTGTTAATGGGTCCACATTTACGTTTGATAAATTGATAGCTGATGGAGTTTGACAATACTTTTTGCACATATGAATTTGAGTTGGTTCATTGACGCATACTTTTTGAACAATAACTTTTTGCACATATGTAAAATGTTATATTTTTACTTTTTATGTTATAGAAGGAAAAAAACATGGTTTGTTTGGTTGTGCATGATGCGTAAATTCTTTTAAATACTTATTTACCAAGTTTTAAATTTATAAAACTCGTCTGCCGATACATGCATTAACGGGCAGAGAACCCGGTCGTATATAGTTTAGTAAATCCGAGGTCGTCCCAAGAGCTAAGGTTTACTAGTTCTAATTTGATTAATGTACGGTGAAAATGGTATAAGGTATTTTACTAACTACAAGAAAAGTAATGCAGAAATTAAAGTGCTAGAGAATTAGTATTAGAAAAAGCATGCCCTAAACACATAACCATTTCCCATTACTAATGCTTCTGTTTTATATTTTCCTATGCAATGTTTAATTATAAGTTTCATTAGTGGTTCTAATATCGACAGAGCTGAATTGGCATTTGAGGTCTGTCCTATACTCACTCTACGATCCCATATTCCTCTACGATCACATGAGCAGGGCATCCAAGTTTGTAGTGGTTAATCCCAAATTATCCTTAAGACTAATCTATAATCTAAACCGATTATTAAACCCCTATGAAAGAGTTCCTGTGCTTTTTACGTATTTAATATGGAAAAGGCGGTAATGTGGTAAATTCCTACACTAGGGATAAGTGACAAGCTATCCTAGTACCCTGCTAATCTCAGGTTCAACATGGTAAGTCTAATAACAGGATTAACAAGATCTAAGCCACCCTCTATACTACCAAAACACAAGGATCAATGAAAGGCTATAAGGATATCTAACAGAACCATAATTAAACAAGAAACAATAATCATATCAATAGCAATTATTGGTTAGGCAGCACTAAGGTGACTTAGCCGTCATGGTAATAGTATGCAGAATTAATGAAAGTAAACATGGATTGAATCATCATTGTTCTTACAAATGAATGTTTGATGATAAATACAAGAATTGTGTAAAGTGACTTCTCCCTTCGACTTTTGGTGAAATGCTTCAGACCTTGGGGGATTGGTTCACCCTTTTAGATTATGTTGTAAAGTGTGGAAGTGAGTAATGATAAATGACCTGGATGAGGGCTCTATTTATATATTTCAAAACAGTTACGGCGTAACCCTTGTGAGACGTTACGCCTACCCTCTTCCTCGTAGGCTCTAATTTCTAGGATAAAAATGATGTTTATGCATACCTTGACTCGCCTATGTTACGCTGTAATGCTGACTCGAATAAATCATCTTCTATGAATTTTGAATGTTACGGCATAAAGTAGGAGAGGCTTTACGCCGTAAAAGCTGTGATGACTCATTTATTCTTTCAAATATGTTACGACGTAATCCTTCCTGGATGTTGCGCCGTAACAAGCCTTGAACTCTTCACTTTAGTGCATTTCATGTCCAAATTCCATGTCTTTTTCTAAAATGCTCACTTGGTCCCTGAAAACTAAATATAAACAATTAAGTAACGTTTTCAGACATTTATAACATATATATAAGCATTTTCATAGGGAATTTGATATTAAAATGTATTAGCTATTTGATGTTATCAAATATCCCCCCACTTGACTTTTACTTGCCCTCAAGTAAAACCGTTTAGAATAATTCATAAAAAGATTTCCTAATTTAACTCGGAGAAATGAATTTATAAGTTACTTATGCTAGAAAACATATTAGAGTACGAAACACCTCATGAAAAGGGATCGAAAAACAAACTCTAACTATCATTACTAATCTAAGTGTTTATATTCAGGATGATCACTCAATTGCCCAGTCGAGCATGTTCTATCTTAGATTGGAAAGTACACAAGTCTCCACCAACTAGAATTAGGGTCTAAACAGTCTCAAAGGCAACATGGGTGACAAACAGGTTTAAGGGTGAATCATCATGCAGTCCTTTTCCAAAAGCGTTACACAATCATAGGGTAAAAAACTCATAAAACCCTAACCCTAATTCATTTTAACCATTTTCTTTCCTTTTTCCCCTTTATTCGAATTCGGCAAACACAATTAAATCCCCAATAATTATTCAAATCACTTCTAAATTTTTCCAATAATTTATCTGAGTTATATGTGATATGAAAAACCTTATAAAAATATAAAATAAATTTTACAAATATTGTATATGCCGATTTCATATTTAATCCAAAATTAGGGTTTCGAATATGTTTCAATTTATAAAATCAAAATAACATGCATGCTAATTTTTCTTATGCATAGATCGAATTTATATGATGAAAAGTGAGTTGTAAAAATACCTTGGATGATCCTTAGTGATTTTATGAATTTATGAACCCGGTTGCTTATTCGAACCCAAAACCAATACCAAAATCGAACAAAGCCTTATAAAATCTTCCCACTATTTTTCCCACACTCCTTGACCTTCGAATCACCTTATAAAAATCGTGCAAGCCTTGGAAAAATTCTATGCCGCCTCTTTTATTATTTAGGGTTTCGGCTAATTTGATTTTAATAAGTTTACAAATGAAAAATGTATAGATAAATATAATAAAAGATTTGGCCGAGTTTTAGGGTCTTCAAAAGACTAAAAATCTGATTTTATCTTTTCCTAATTTATTTTCTACTTATCCATATTTTATTTTATTAATTTTGTATTATATAAATACATAAATATAATTATTTTCGGCATAATCATAGAAAAATAATTATTGATTATTTTTCTTGTATAACATAAAGTATTTTATTCTTACATAAATTTTCATAATTGCCATATATTGTATTTTCATAATTTCTAACACTTAAATGAATTTTATTTAAGCTTTTATGAAATTTTCTTGCATTAGGGGTATTTTGGTAATTTTACATTTGTTGAGATTTTTAGGTTTTACATATTTAGTGGATTTTTGTATAATAGATGGAAATGGAATATTAGGCTTAACCTCACCAATTTAATTACAGGATAATAGTGTGCTCAGCAAAGATTAATTCTAGTTTAGTAAGAAAAATATGTCAAAAATTTAAAAATTGACACTGTTTTTCAAGGAAAACTAGAAAATCGAAGGCAAATATAGGTCAAGTGGTAATTCTACTCCCATCCCCCCACTTGGTTTGTATAATGTCCCTATTGTACATTTAACGAAATAAAATTATAAAATAAGAGTAGAATTAAAACAAAAGACTCCCTTGAGCATTGCTCTCTTCTTTGAGTGTTGACCGTAAGAGATGAATCCTTGCAAAGCGTCAATAGAACAACCTAGTTTCCCCTGAAATCACTAAACTACAACAAGCATTAAACGTTTTGATGACATCAAATAACGTCTATTTTATAGCATCATTTATCCCATGTATTTAACCTATTTTATATAATTATTGCAAAAATGGCGGAAACTTTTCAGAAATACGGCGATCTCCAACGTGAAAACTCATTAATGTCACGTCGATGCTTATCAGCATATCTTCTGTCACGGATCTAGGCCTCTTTACAATTTCTCCTTAGCAACAGCCACTTTCTCATTAGTAATCTCGATGAGCTCCGGACCTTCAATCAAACGTTCACCTACTTCATCCCAGCAAATAGGTGCTCGACATTTTCTACCATACAAAAGCTCGAAAGGTGCTGCCTTGATGCTAGCATGCCAACTATTATTGTAGGCAAACTCCACCAAGCACAAATATTCTTCCCAACTTACTGTCCATTCTAATGCTCAAGCCTTAACATATCTTCAAGGTCTGAATGGTCCTCTCTGATGACCTTCGGTTTTGTGGATGAAATGTTTGTACTGAACTTAAGACGATGTTCCCCAAGCTTTATGTAATCCTTTCCATATAATGAGGTCCGTAAACTTCGGATCGCTGTAGACACAATAGAAGTCGGAGTACATGCTGGTATAACGATTTCTGTCGAAAAATCATCCGCCAACTTACTAATACCATAGTTCTTTCGATGGGTAAGAATATGAGCAGACTTGGTTAGGCCGTATCAACTACCACCCAACTGCATCATGTCTTTTTTTCTGAGTAGTAGGCAACCAGTAAGAAAATCCATGGAACATCTCATCCCTTTCCACATAGGATTCTCCAAGGCTGTGTAACAAACCACTCGCCCTCTGTGTTCAATTTTGAACCTGCTGCACCAAGTCTTACTACTTGGATACTAACGTAGCCCACCTCGTGCTTCATGCCATTCCACCAAAAGTATGTTTCAATATCTCTGTACATTTTGGTTGAACCTGAATGAATAGTTAATGGAGAACTGTGAGCTTCCGTTCAATAACCTTCTCGCGAAGTGGCCTTGATAATCTTGGAACACATAGCCTTATCTTCAAACCACCAGAACACCTTGTCAACATCAAACACTGAACTCGAATGTTTACCGTCTTCAGCATTTGCACAATAGCCCACCAACTCACTTCGTCCCTTGAGCTTCTTTGATCTGTAGCATGAGTTAGACTCTATCCTATACTCGCCCAATAGCCACCAAAACCTCGACACATAGCTCAATATCAAACGCTTCTAAATCATGAAGGATTTATGGATCAAAACAAGATATCATCACAGATTTTCGACTAAGTGTTCGTCTGGCAACCACATTAGCTTGCCCCGCCGATGGTACTGGATGTTAGTGTCATAATCTTTCGATCCAATACTTCTTCTCTGTCTCATGTTATCGTTCTCGCTGAGTAAAAATATATTTGAAGCCTCTTTATGATCTGTAAAAAATATACAAGCTACATACAGATAGTGTCTCAGATTTTCAATGCTAAAATCCACGGCAGCTAACTTTCAAGACATGGGTTGGATAATTTACTTCATAAGGCTTCAGCTGCCTTGAAGCGTAGGCGATCACCTTCCCATGTTGCATCAAAACACAACCCAAACCTTTCTTCGATGCATTACTGTATATCTGAAAACTACCGGAACCTGATGGAAGAGTCAATATCGGAGCAGACACCATCTCCGTTTCAATTCCCTGAAAAACTCTGCCTTGACGCTCATCCGTCCACACAAACTTCTCACAATTTCTATCAGCTGGTAAGAGGTAAAGCTAATGGAGAAAACCTTCAACAAAGCGTCGGTAATAGCCAGCAAAGCACCAGAAAACTTTCACCTCCGTCACCGTTGTAGGTCTCGGCGCATTTTAGTGATAGCTTCAACCTTTGATGGATCCATAATGATGCCGTCTGCAGATACAATATGACCAAGGAAAGCGACTTGCTGTAACCAGAATTCGCACTTTGAAAACTTCGCATATAACTTCTTCTGTCTAAGAATCTCCAATACAATCCGTAGATGTTGCTCATGTTCTTCTTCAGACTTAGAGTAAACGAGGATGTCGTCGATGAAGACAATAACGACTTATCAAAGATACTCGTGGAATTACGGTTTCATTAAAATCCATTAACACCCGGCGGTAGCATTAGCAGACCGAAAGGCATACTAAGAATTTCGTAGTGGCCATAACGCGTTACGAAAAGCAGTCTTAGATATATTCCTGCTCTCCCTACGAAGTTGATGTTAACCAGATCGCAATCAATCTTAGAAAATATTTGGCCCCTTGCAGTTGGTTCAAACCAAATCGTCGATTAGCGGAATCGAGGATAGCGATTACGAATCGTAATACACAGCGCATGCTCCCATCCTTTCTTCTTAACAAATAAGTCTGTGGCAGCCCCCATGGCGAAACACTGGGTTCTAATAAGCCATTCTCCACATCTCCTGTAACTGCTCCCTTTAACTCTTTCAAATCAACAGGTTGCCATACGATACGGAGACTTTGAGGATAGGTTTACACCAGGAATTAACTCAATGCCAATTCAATCTCTCTAGCCGGAGGAAGTCCGGAAAGTTCATCGGGATAACGATCAGCGAATTCACGAAAAACAACAGAGAGATTTTCAATATTAGGACTGTACAATAGATGTGTCCATATAACAGAGCCATGTAAAACCTTCATGAGAAATCTAAGGTACGTGCCTTCATAGCAGAGATGGCTTAACGGGACTTAAGAGGTGGAGGAACCATGATTAAAACCTAAATTCAGGTTGGTGAACGTAATTTTCTTCCTCACGGATGATGAGCCGGTCACCATTCACTTCTTTTTTTTTATGTTCTCACTCGTGAGGGTGTTTGTTTGTTTTGGCCATCACCCTTAAAAACCTCACTTCCACTTCACTGAGCCTAACTGCGTAATCGTCACTTTTTTTCTTTTCGTTTGCATAAAGATCACTTGAACACAGACACACTACATAAGCAACACACACATAGCTTTTGTTTATGTCGGCGTGCGTGAACATAACAATCACGCGTTAACGAATGAAACTATTTTCACGCGTAATTATTCACTACCGGTAACACTACAACATAATCAAAAAAAAATTATATACAAATCTACAAGTCACATATAAACAAGCTATTAAGTCACTAAAATTACCAACCACCACGTCAACAGCTATTTTAAACATGTACTAATAACACATTTCTTTAAAGTTAGCGATTCATCACATATAATTTTATATTAACAATGTTGAAACTACGAATAAATTTGAGGAGGATCAAGGTGATTATAAATTACTCTAAATTATAAAATGTGATTTAGGAGACTAAAATCACAAGTTAAAAAAAGGAAAAAAGAATCGCAAGTTAATCTTTGACTGAACTTAAATTCAAACAATGTCTAACACTATGTTGTCGAGTTAAAAAAGTAAAGTAAAAGGAAGTAAAATGTTTCAGTCCAATTTTGGATGAAACACTTTACTTTAAAAACTAACCAAATTACACTATTTTTTCATTCATTTTCCTTTTCTTTTCTTCTTTAAGTGCAACTCAAGAACGCAACTTTTTCTATTTCTTTTTATTTTCCTTGAATTATACACACTTCAACACAATGTCTAACACTAATGTTTGTCGAGTTAAAAAAGTAAAGTAAAAAGAAGTAAAATTTTCAGCCCAATTTTGGAGGAAACAACTTTACCTTTTAAAAACTCTAACCTAATTACACTATTTTTTTCATCATTTTTGCTTTTATTGTCTTCCTTAATAGCAAAACTCAATGAAGGACACTTTTAACATTCTTCAATTATTTCTTTGAATCATACTCGAAAAAAAAAAATTATACACACTCGTACATCGAGCGCACTTAGTTTGATGACATACTTTCATCAACTCCATCATTCAACACTCTTAATTTTGAATAAAAGATTGAGAATTAGTTTTTAAATAGAATTGAAAAACAACGCTTTAAACCCTCCTTTGAGAAATTTTACATATAATCAGTTAATATAATACTACTTTATAAAGAACTCGAATGCTTACATTATTATTTTTAAACCATATCACACTATCACAAAACATTTAAGAATATACATTTCGTGAACTACATACACGTATTCACGAGATATCAAATAAAATGGCTTTTCTTGCTAATGTAAAACGTGGTTGCGCACCCTAGATCGACAATACATATTTTATTTCGTGAAGTCTGTGAACACTAGTCTCATGAGGATATTCCCAAAAAGTAAGTTTATTATTTATCATGTCATTATTTATTTAGAGTACTCACGTAATTTTCGCTCTTCATAAACATATGCCGTATTTCATGGTAGTGTTAAATACTTAAATTTTAGTTGGAAGGTTACTTGACATTTAAACAACGGTATCAGTATACACTATTGTAATAGATTGACAATCCATCATTGTGAGACGCATTATACATTCCTTTTATTTAGAACAAGCATGATAGCTTGCGCGTTGCCGCATGGCTTATTTTGTTGCTGATTGATTACACCATGGTACAACATATTATTTTTTGCTATAATAAAAAGTGAAGTTTTTGCAAAAGGTGTTGCATTAGCAACCAATAAAAATAGTAGACAAAACCTGTAATATTGTAATATATATGGGTTTCATCTCCTTTATAATTGAAAGAATGTCTTGCCAATTGCTCGAAAAGCTACAATCATAATCAAGAAATTAAAACCATTACAGTTTATGGCTCATAAGATAATTCAGCAGGACAGGAAGGTGTATAGCAATTTACCTAAAAGGATTAAAAGCTGCAAAATGGACCCATTGGGTGGACCTTTTCATGAAGGATTTGCAAATGAAGGTATCCTTGGTTTCACCACTGTAAGAAGTTCATGCCATCAGCAGGGTGATTTAATTCACTTATAACCATCAAAATTTGAATATCAGTTGAAGATAAAAATAAAAACAAAATTGCACCTTCTGTGGGTAGCATAATTCCCCCCAACCAATTCGTTTTGACATCCTCACATCACTCAATGCTTGTCTGTATTGCCCCAATTTGGTTGGCCTTTAAGGAGAAGAGATTGCAGTATTTTTTTATATTGCCTTGGTCACACACTGAAGTTACTGAAAGTTACAGAAGTGAAAAACTTATTTTGAACATGATGAAGTATCTTAGAAGCAGTTACTTTGTTATAAGTATATATTATTTTACCTTGGGATTGGTTACAATAAGGTCATCACCAGTAATTTGGACATGCACACCGATTTCGGGTGTCATCTTAGCATAATGTTCTTGGTGATACCGATCAAAGGAATGTATGAGGATATTTATAATAACAGTGCATACCTTGATTCATACAATCATCGGGTCCATTATTGTCACTACTGAAGCAGCCACTATTTGTTCTGTATACCTGTAACGACAGCACGATACAAGAAGTTAATACACTTTAGAATTGTGATTAAAGAATTAAGCTGCAAAATTTTGTACAACTACCAACACATTCGCATATGTGTCCGTTATTATTTCAGAGAAAAAACATAAATTGCTATGTAATAAGAAATGGAAAAAGATGGAAAAAAGTTGTTGTAACTATGAATCACCTAAAAGAAGCTTACACAAACACCCCCTTAGAGTCAAGTCTCAGCCCACTTTTCAATTGCAGAAAAAAATCTACGCAATTCATTTTACCAACTTTCTTTTGCATTTCATAGACGGCGAAACAGAATAGGAAACTACTGTAAAAGCGAAAAAGTATTTGAGAGAAGAAACAGCGATGGTGTTGACAGTACGATGGTGAAACTTACTGTAGCATCATGGCAGGGGAGTTCGTTATCAGCTGTGCGTTTAGGAATGTCTGCATTCGGCGGACAACTGCAGATACAAAAATGAATGCAATATTAACAACATACCCAAATAAAGAGGCAACTTTGTTTGAGAAGATAAACTGGTACCTTGGATAACAGCACAATAACTATTTTCCACAATGCCAAATTGAGGAATGAAATATTAATATTCACTAATAAATGTGTGCTATTGGAGTAAACAGAGAGCCCAAAAAAAG
This sequence comes from Tanacetum coccineum, assembly GCA_026074375.1. Taxonomy (NCBI): domain Eukaryota; kingdom Viridiplantae; phylum Streptophyta; class Magnoliopsida; order Asterales; family Asteraceae; genus Tanacetum; species Tanacetum coccineum. Next base: position 61,939 of record BQNB010010930.1, read on the forward strand.
GAATGGAACCCACGTCAAAAACGACGTCGTATTATTCCATTTATAGTATACATAGTAATAAGGCTCAGATTTGTAGATACAGTCGCACTAACAAATACCCGCCATGGCTGCAATTACACTCTCGGTGTGACTGCCCAGCCAAGATACGGGAGTGGGTAAAATGTGCATAGTAAACAGAAATTATCATCATTGCCTATAAAGAAGAGGGTGCACATCTTTTGTACACAGAATCCATGACGATCCAAACACTCTACAATGGTCAAGAGTAGGTTTCCTACCTCTCAAGATTTCATAAGGTGTTTTTCCTAGAATGGCTCTAATTAGGATTCGGTTGAGAGTATATGTTGAAGTATCTACGGCGTTACACCAGAACTTTTTTGATAACTATTGCTCCTTCAACATGGTTCTACTCATTTCCTGAAGTGTCCTATTTTTCCTTTCAACCACGCCATTTGATTGAGGTGTGCGTGGAGCTGAGAAGTTATGAGTAATACCATCGGCATTACAAAATTCTCCAAATTGTACTTCATTATCAAATTCTCTACTATCATCGGTTCTTATTGACACTATTATACATCTTAATTGGTTTTGGATTTTCTTACTAAATATTTTGAATTGATCGAAAGCTTCGGTTTTATTCTTATGAAATCTAGTCCAAGTATACCCAGAGTAGTCATCTACTATGACTAAGGTGTAGCGGTTTCCTCCGTAACTCCGTATGGCGGATGGACCAAAAATATCCATGTGAAGAATTTCTAAGCATCTAGTTGTTGAGACTATGTTCTTAGCTTTGTTAACGTGAGCTTGTTTTCCAATTTTGCAAGCATCATAAAAATGTTGATCAAACTTAAGCTTAGGTAAGTTTCTAACTAATTCTTTAGAAGCTAACGATTGAATGAGACGCATATTTGCATGTAGCACCTCAGGAAAAAATTTAAAACTCCTTACCATTTTACGCAAGAGTATGTGCCACAAACCATTGCAAAAACTTTCGCTACTTCCCAATAAAAAGTTATCCTTCAAGCGATATGCAATATTTTACGATATTGAGAATTTTAATAGCGCGTATAAATCATCATTTTTGTTTACGAATCAAAAGGAGTATTTTAGAAAACGCGAAGCGATAAAAATAATATTTTTCGCTCCCTGCGAAATAAAGTCGCATGCCTATATTATTTTTATGAACCCGTCCATACTTCAATAGATAAAACCATAAATGGGACAATATTTAAATCCTCCTAAATAAACATTTTGCCTTGACATTTTATTTAAAAACTTTAATACATGAATGTATAGCTACGACAATCAGTGGATAAATTCAAAATAGACAAACAAACACTATCATTACATTTCTTACACCTAATGCCCTACACATTATGTTCTTTCAAAATCCTTCGCATGCTACGTCTTGTACCTGTTTTAAATCTCAAATCAACAACAACATATATTCTTTAACAGTATTAGGAAAGATCAATTATATCAAATAGTATCATATTCATCAATAGTAGTTGTAAATAATGCCATTCACATGCACATGAAAAGTCTCAGGAAACTAGTGAACACTTTGCGTATAAATGAGGAACCATGCACGAACAATTCTATCACAACTAAAATTTGAAAACAAGAATTAAACAATATGGCTCGAGTGAGAATTTTCATTGGGGTGCAAGAGAAGGGGACGACGGGATTACAAGTGGTAGAAACCAAGAGTGGTTCGAGCTCTTATCATCATCATTCCTCCCCATCGACTAACAAGCTTGGACCTCGGTAAGTCGCCCTTATGGCATAACGCCTAGCTTTATTATGTAATTCACATTGTAAACCTATGTACGACCAAGGCACATCTAGCCTTGGCAAGCTATATGAGGGCCTCAGCTTTGTACGAAGTGTACACGACCACATGGTACAAGCCATGCATGGTTCGTATATGAGCACGCATGTAAAGACTATGGTCGTGCCGTGCATAAAATAAGCGAAGCATAGTAATGCTAGTAAACAAAGTGTCACGCGTATAAACAAATAACGAACCAAGAGATTTTGTAAAGACTTTAAACACGTCGTGATCAAAATACGTTGGCTCACTAGGGACTAATAAACCTTAGGCTTACGCATGAAATGATTCTTATGTGGTAACCTCGACACATACCGTGGGTGTGACCAATTAACCTAAGATGAACCACAACAAACCTTTTTGCTCATGGTTGGTACGTCGCAGGCGCTGTTAAAAGCTAGCAACTCGTGTTCGTTGGTTCATACCCGGACCTCGTAAACCCTTGACACCGGGTTGCATCATAAGACGTGTTAATGCACGTAAGCTAGCCATAAGAGGTGCTGCCATTGTCGCAGCCGCTGGGCTGCAAAGGACGCAACTATGTCCTTGTGTCTCGAATGATAAAGAGACCTTGTGACTAAGCTTATAGGTCGGGATCATGTGGGTTTAATGGAAAGTTAGTTATACATACATGCGTATACAATGTGGGGAAGAAGACAAACGAGTAGGAAATAATTAAGGGTGCGTTGAGTGCAAGAAGAAGACACCATAACAGTGGCTGTCAACCCACTGTTGGGCTAGACAGAAAACAGGAAAGAAAAGAAAGGGTAGGCCACATGGGTTTTTTTATATATACCAATAATGCATGTAACAAACTTCAAAAATCTTGCATGAATTTTTCCTTAACGTAAGAATTATTAAAACGTGCATGTCGTGAGTCATTTGGATCGTCCCAACTGAGATCCAAACAGATTGACAAGCTCACTGACGAAACGAGGCGACATCGAAGAGGTAGAACCTTATAAACAACATTTTGATGACTTAAAATTGGTAACAACGAAACCAAGTTTTTTAAACGGGTAAATAAACGTAACGCGGTTTATAAAATTTATTTAACACAAAAAAAAATTAAAGCTTATTCGAGTTTTAAAACATAAAAGTTACATATTATATATAACCCTATTTTGGAAAGTCAAGAGATTAAAAACAATCACACGAAAGTTAAAGGTTAATTGTGTAATTTACTTAATTTAGAAAATAGAGGGACTAAGATCTGCCACTTTGAAACTTAAGGGTATTAGATGTAAATAAATAATTTTTATAAATAACTTAAACGAGTCGAGCGAACCGTGATATATATATATATATATATATATATAAAACTGATACTTCTACAATTTAAGTGACGACGACGATATAAATAAATAGGCGTGATAGGAAGATATATAAACTTAGTTACTTACGAATAATGCTTATATTTTCCTAAGATATAAATTGCATGAACTTGTAATTACAAGTTGCGACGCATAATGTTATCAAATTATGTATATATACTCATAGATGTAAAGTTGTGTATCATCTCTAGGGCCAACGGTTTGATCAACATTTTAAAAACATAAACCGTTATCTCATAAATGATAATGCCCTTTGTTGACCCATTTACATAAGTCATTTCATACGTTAAGTTTTAGAATGTAAACTCAGATTTGTCATAATTACTTAGGTGTTTGACTGAGTCACTATTTGACGTGCATTGATCCATTATCAATTCCAGACGATTAATCGACAAAGTGAGTTTTCATAGCCCCTACTTTTCTGTTTTAGATCATCTTTTGGGGTGAGAACATTGCTTATTTTTAACAGTTGAACACAAGTACAATTACTGATTTACTATTGGGTCTAAGTCCCTACTCAACCCAACTTGCTATGTTGCCCACTTTATCATGAACCGTTAATTACTTGTAAGCGCGAATGTTATGGATAGATCTATCGGGATTGACATCCCTGTTTATCTTGGACTGACATTAGTCAAGCAAACACAGTTTCATTTGAGTCAGTTACGGAAACATCTGCACGGGCTTATCTACGATGGTACATGTTAACGCTTCGGTGTCATGAGCTTAGACAATAGTAAATACTTTTCATTGTGATATATAGGATCCCTATATTTCATACTATGGTATTAAATCTTGTGGTTCATCACTATTATCAAACAACAAACCTATGAACTCACCAACTTTATGTTGACATTTTAGCAATGTTTTTCTCAGGTACTCTATCTTACGAAATATAAGGAGTCTGCATTGGTATATTGGCATGTAGAGGTCTATCTCTCGTATCAAGTCCTCTTCATGCCATGAAGTCACAATCCCAAATCCAGTCTTCCGCTGCAGTGAAATTTGGGGGTGTGACAGTGCGACTCATTTTTTTGTAAGGTTCTAGTTTTAGGTTCAACTACCCCATTTGATTATGGAGTATTTGGAGCTGAGAAGTTATGAGTGATATCATTCGCATCACAAAAATCTCCAAAGTGTACCTCATTATCAAATTCGCGAGCAATATCCGTATGGATTGATATAATGGGACAACCTTTTTGTACTTGATTTTTCTTGCTTAAAATTTAAAAATGGTCAAACGCTTCATTTTTATGTTTCAAAAATCTAGTCCATGTATATCTTTAATAATCATCGACAATGACCAAAGTGTAGTAGTTTCCTCTATAACTTTGGATGGCCGATGGATCAAACAAGTCCATATGTAAAAGTTCTAGACAATTAGTAGTCGAAACCATGTTTTTAGCCTTATGGCTTGCGTGTACTTGTTTTTCTATGTTGCAAGTGTCACAAAAATGATTTTCAAATTTTAGTTTCCGTAAATTTCTAACAAGCTCCTTATATGATAGCGATTGTATAAGTCGCATATTGGCGTGACCCAATCTTCGATGTCATAAGGTCAAAGTATCATCTATTGAAATTAGACAAAGACTATTTTTAGGTGAGTTACCCATTTTCATTACACAAAGTCCATTTTTCCTAATCCCTCTTCCTATGGTAATGTCGTCTTTTAGAATTTCACTACCGGTTTCACTAAAAACTACTTTGCACTTTTTATCACATATTTAACCTATGCTAAGCAAGTTGAAATTTAGATTTTGTACGTGACTAACATCATGAATGGTTAGGGAGTTGTGAGAAATCGTACCTTTGCCGATAATCTTGCTTTTAGTGTTACTACCAAACACCACGTTACCTCCATTTATGGCTTCCTTGGTTGAGAAGAGATCATTGTTACCCATCATATGCCTTGAACAACCACTATCCTTGATCCATTCATCCAGTTCTAATTTAACCTTTAGACGTACCTAAAAGCACAAAAGAACTCAAGCGTTTGGTCCCTATTATCTCATGGGTCCATTAGCGTTAAACATACCGTTTGGTTGGTTCATATAAGGGTATGGAGGGTAAGGTCCCCAAGAACCAAAGTTAGGTCGTTGAAATTGATATCTTTGTTGTGATGAGTAGTCCCAACCTACTTGATCATAGTCACTCTTAGAGTATAATGTGTTTGGTCTCCTAAGGGGCATTTTGGGTCGTGTTTGGATTTTGCTTTTTCCAAGTCCTTGGCCTACTTTTAAAGCCAGTGTTTGTTTGACATTTCCTACAATAGCACTAGGTAATGTTTTCTTAGTTACTTGGACAAACTCGCTTCTATTTTGCAAAATTGGTTTTAAACTTTCATTTGCTGAATCAATTGCTTGGTACCCTTCGATTGCACTAGTCAGTACCTTTTCAGAGGGTACCATGCGAGCCGATTCTACAGAAGGCATTTTGGAGTTTTTTTGACCCATTTTTCCTGTTTTTACTTCGCTAGTCGAAGCTTTATCTTCTGTGAATCCAAGGTCTTTTTTTATCTTTTTGTAATCTTTGATTTTCAATCATTTTTTGCAAAAAGTGGCTACTATTTTCAAATTTAGCAAATTTTAAGGAAAGTGAATCAATTTAGTACGGAGGTCGACATACGATTTACATTCCCTTACAAGCAAAGAAATCATTCCATGGGACTCAAATCACTAAAGTATCTAGGGCATCATTGAGGAAACCCTAATTCCTAAGATCCTAGGGGCTAAACCTCACAATTTTAGGGGTGAAATTCATTTGAGTGAAGGGTTTTTATGATATTCATATAATTCCCTATCGATGCAGACGCTCTAAGCTACTAAGTTTTCACTGGTTATGTGATGAAAATTTTTTAAATTGGGTCAAGCTTCCTTTTACATTGATATGTTTCCGATAAACAACTCATCATTTGAAGTTCAAGCAAAGACAAAAGGTAGGAATAAGTTTCTAAGTCTTTTTAGTTCCCCTTACACTTAATTGAAACATTGTCCTAATGTTCTAACAAAGTACCAGAAAAAAACAATAAAGGAAAGAGAAAAGAGGGCGGAAGAAACTAGTATTCCCCTGGTTATGCTCAAATTTGGAGAAGAAATAATGATCATGGCTAAATCGTCATCCAAGAATTGTCAACTCCTAAGAACTCCTAATCTTCTCCTTATCAAATATAACCTACAAATCAAAGAAAAGGTGCAAACATACCTAGCATAAAATCGGCGAGAATAATAGACATACAACTATATAACTTTACGTTTTAACTCAACAATAGACTTATTATTAAAAAGATAGGATGAATGTGTTAAAGTTATTCGTGGTTTACTGCAGATCTTAAAGCAATGTACAAATTTTGGAAATTATACAAACGATTTGAAAACAAAAATCAAAATTTTCTTGTACTGGAGTAGGAACACCGTCTAGAAAATCCAGACGCCGTCTCCAATAACTGTAGAGAATTATTTTTTTCTCGTTCAAAATTTTCTGCACGCATATCCATTAAGTAATTTCTGCAAAAAATTTACTACAAAAACCACAAAATTTATTAACACAAACATATACTTGATCACAAAGAGCGAATTTAATCTAAATTATTTATCTTGACTTGTTGAGAAAATATTGTTCTTATAATCCCGGATTTTTCTCCCACTAACACTTATCTTGTAAAATACGTTTTAAATGAATTAAGATGAAGTTATAAATATAGCAAAGAAGATCATGAATAATTTTCAAAAAACCAATAAAACAAATAAAGAATTAAAACACACACACTCTTTAAATGCAGAATTTTAAAAGATTAGGTTTGCCTCCCATTAATCGCTTTTATATATTAAAGAGTCTTTTAGCTAGACTCAGCGAGTCCTATAACTTACGGACTCATCCATTAGGTTTTTGCACTAGTTTCCACTACACCTTAATTCTTTCCGTTCGGTATTCAGGTCCTAACTCTAGGCATTCTTTGTAGAACCCTAGTATCTTACTCATGACATAATCGGCTCCTTTCTTCTTATCCTCATCATTCCTAAGGTAAACCAATTTCATATTCTTTTTTTCATCATTTGAAAGTGAATCATATTGTTCTATCTTATGAGGCATCTTATAGGCGATCTCCTCATTCCCATTTGTGAGCCTCACTACACCTAATGATGAAACATAAGTCATGTCGGATAGCTCAACAAAGGGTTTTCCCAAAACAACATATGATACCCTAGGATCCATGACTGAACTAATGTCTTCAATAATCATGAAATCCGAGACATAGGTAAAGTTCCCTACGAAGATATGCATTCCTTTAACTCTACCCGTGAAGTTGTTAAGTCCACTAGGGCTCTTAGGGTTCTTCCTAGGTGCAAGGCGGGTTGTCATTATCCAATTATAGCAACTTCTACTCATGATGTTCAAAGGAGAATCTAAGTCAATGTAGGCCCTTTTGATGTGCACGTGTCCTCTATTGCAAGGTATCTTAAGATTTGATAGGTTTCCTCTTTTGAAGATGAGGATCCTTACAATTTGTACAAATACGGTCATGCATCATAGTAAACTTAAGTAAGCAGCTCACTACAAGTTGGGAATTTGTCAAAGTGATTTCTCTCAAATTCCTCTTCTCCTACATCATCATCCACATTTAACTCATTATCACTAGGGTATTCATCATCTTTAATGAGTTCTACAAGCATTACATCACTATCCATTACTTTCTTACAAACAACTCTAGAATAAGATGCTTGAGGTTTTAAGTTCAATGATTCTAAGATTGAGTTGAGTTTAAGAACTTTTTCAGTTAAGAAGGAGGGCGAAACCTCGGGTGGTGGGTTAGGGTTATCCATTTAGAAGGCTGTTTTGAAAACAATTTTACGAACAAAAACACAAAGAAAAGATAGACTACAAGAAAGCTAATTAGACAGAAAATTAAAATCTTACTCGAAAGGATTCAAGTAAGTAGATCTAAGCTAAATAAAATCAGAACCTAAACTAGTTTCTATTCCCCAGCAACGGCGCCAAAAACTTTTGGATGAGGTTGTAAACTTCACTTCAAATTTTACAACTCCCTAGGCAAGGTACCTAACTGTTATAGTGTAGTATATGTAAGACATGGGGTTTGTTATCTTTCTCTAAGGGAATAGGCGTCAGTAAAGGTCCTAATTAAATGTAGCTAAGAACTAGAGGTTGAGAGAAGATTATTTTTGTGTTTTTATATTTTATGAAAGCAAGTAAAATCTCGGGTTTTGAAGGTGGTTTGTTTTAAACTACTAATTAAAACTAAATTAAACTAACTAAGATTAGGGGAATTCGTATGATGAGAGAATAGTGTTTACTTAATCATGTATGATCCTTGGTAGCTTTCTTCTCCTAACTCTATTGCCTTGTCACACTTGTGATGTATATGTAGATACTATTCTAATGCATGTGAATTACCAAAAACGCGTTCTACAAAATAACTAACTAGAGCAATGCACAAGTAAGGTAGTATGACGACTATTACAAGGCCCCTAGTCTAGATAAACGCGTTTGTATTAATACCTAAAGGGGATCATCCACACACAGGTAAGGTAGTATGAAGACTATTACCGGTGGAATCCTTTTTAACGAACCGCAATCATAGTCCGCCCAAGATCCACATGATACGGGACAAAACATGCCTACCACATCAACAAGAATGCACGGTACAAAAAGTGGTATATTGGTTACTCAAAAAAAAGTGTGACAATATGCATATAGTCACCACACGTTTTTTTTTGTGTTTGTCCACCAAAGATTGCGCCAACCGTAGGTGACCTAACGATGACATTGGTGAGTTTCGTAGGCCTTTTCTTGAAAAAAGAGGTAACCAAAACCTGAATATGTGTGACAAATTAGGCACAAGTTTTGTTGGATTAATTAATATTAGTGACCGTAAACACTTTATAGTCACACGAATGATTTTTAAGAGTGACTATTGTTCGTCCTTTGGCCACATAAATATATAATATATGTGACATTTGAGATGGTTTATTCAATTATATATGTTTTTTGTGTGACTATTTCCCGTCCTATGGCCACATGAATATATAATAAATGTCACGTTTGTGATGATTTAGTCACATAACGGGTGTTGTTTTTTTTGGAGTTAGTCACATACAATTTTAAAAAAAGTGGCCAAAAGTGTTACTAAGTGTGACCATATACTTTTTAAAATCAAGTAAATGTGTATTTTATGTGACTATTGTTCATCCAATGGTCACATGAATTTTATGTTTGTGTGGCCTTTTGTAATAGTTAGTCACATAAAGCATGGTTTTTTTTGGGATTTAGTCACATACAAGTTAACCAAAAGTGGCCAAAAGTGTTAATAAGGGTGACCATATGTTGATTAAAGTCAAGTGAATGTGTATTTTGTGTGACTATTGTTCATCCGACTGCACATGAATTTTAAGTTTGTGTCGTTTTAGTAATACTATCACACGAAGCATGTTTTTTATAAATTCTATCACATACAAGTTAACCAAAAGTGACCAAAAGTGTTAATAAGTGTGACTATATGTTGTTTAAAGTCAAGTGAATGTGTATTTTGTATGACTATTGTTCATTCAATGGTCACATAAATTTTAAGTGTGTGTGGCATTTTGTAACATTTGTCACACAAACCTTTTTTTGTTATTTAAGTCACATACCCAGTTAACCAAAATGGCAAAAGTGTCTAATAAGTGTGACCATATGTTTTTTAAAGTTAATGAATATATTTTGTGTGACTAATGTTCATCAATGGTCACATGAATTTTAAGTTTGTGTGGCATTTTGTAATATTTAGTCATAAATCGAATTAAACAAAGAGTGACCAATAATGTTGATAAGCGCGGACCATATTATGTGAGTGCATCTTTTAGTCACATATAACAAATCAATAATTTGTGTCATTATATTATATATAAAACACAGAATTAAAAACAAAAAGCAATTTCAAATTGAATAAAACTAAACCAATCGAATGTATATAACTGAACCAAATATACAATTGTAATGTCGTACATAATCAAATTCTCAACTACCATAATTTAAAGACTTAGACTCTTCCCCGTCTTAGCTTGCTGTTGCATGTTTCACAGAGACATCATTTTTTAGTCTTCGATTGTAATTTTGGTGCAGAATTGTAATCACTAATCTTTTGTATCGTAGTTGGTGGTGTAACCTCAGTACACCATCAACTACAATTTATGATTACTCAATGAAAATTAGCCACTTAAATTATAGTCGATGGTTTAAAGCTAACCCGACCCTATAATAATATCAGGTTAGCTTTAAACCATCAACTACAATTTATGATTACTCTATGAAAATTAACACTTAAAGCCTATACTTCAAAAATGCTCTATAAGAGTAATCCTTTTTATCTACGTGCAAAACATTTATCATGTAAAAGACACAAATTGTTGAGTCATAAAAGTCAAACATATGTTATTGGATAGGAGTCTAAATGGGTTAAACAAACCAATTTAATATTTTCTTTTTGAAAAACCTTTATTGCATATGTGAAACACGGCGAAGAATTAATATACTTAACACTAGTTCCATTCACCAGGCAATCAAATTCAACAAGCCAAAGACTATTTACAGACTTCAGAAATGATACTCAATGATACAACTTTAGCTAACAGTTTTTGACGCTAGAAAGAAATGATACTCATTTAAGCCAGCAGATGACTTCCATTATCCTTGTCAACCACACTCTCAATTATTAGGCTGCAAAAAGCAACTGTTAGCTAGTGTTCATATATCTAGCACAGAGCAAAATAACAACTCTTCTTAGTATACTTCCTGCGAGTAATATGGTTTAACCCGTCATCTTGTTTGTTGTCTACAGTTTATACTACTTAGACTATGTACAGAAAAATGTGATAGGATTTTTCTACAAAGCGAGCAGTGATGTGAATAGATCTAGTAACAACAAAGGATAGTGAAATTTCAGGCAACGTGAATTGTGTGACTGACCTAACATCATGAGCGCCATCAAAAGTGCATAGATTTAATTAAGAACAGATTTTATTAGGTTGTGCCTACAAAACAACACAACAAGAAGATTGCGGTTAGACTGTCAGAGGTTTCTTACAAAATTAACTATCAAAAGTGCTTATGTAAATAGAGAGGATTGTAATGAAGTTCAATGCTTTCCAAATAGCACAAAACAGGTACCTCATACAAGAGCATCTTTATTATATCCTTTCCGTACTGATTAACCAATGTCTTGAATTGCTGGCTCATTACCCCCGTAGCACCAATTGGACCTGCCAATAGAGAGGTGCCAGAGTCGGCAATTGCCGCACAACCATTGGCAAAAAATCCTGAAATGGAAACCCTAATCTCAGAGAAACATTCTATCCAAGCAGAAAAGGCGAAATAGGAACACTAAAATAATACCTGTAGAGGTGCCTCCAATAAGAACATCACCCATATCAAACTAAAGACAAAGGAAAAAAATCAAATCTTCAGCAACGAACCAATGATAAATAATTATATTTGATACAATGAACCCATGATAGATAATTATATTAGATACAGAATAATATGTAACATGTGAAGCTATAATAACTCACCTGCCAATATCCCTTTTGGGTCACAGGGACGTATGTGTGATCACCCTTAAAATGAGTAGTATCAACTCCACCAAACACAAGCTCACCTCCCTCTTCCTCATCAGCATTATGATTTAACCAAAAGGAAAACACGGGTTCTTGAACAAGACCTTGATTGACCATGTTGTACATATGAGTGTGTAAATATCTAAACTAATAAGTCATTTGGAAGATGCCTACCATTCGCACCAAACTTGGAGCACATAAAACAATGAGTAAGAGCACAACGTAAACAAGAACCATATACTGACAAACAATGTAGAAAACAAAGTCTGGTTCGTTAGCGAGGAGAAAGTATTACACCAGGACAGGACTACACCTTCTTCCTGACATAAACTTTACTAAAAAATCACATATACAAACACATTAATCGTATAAGCAGGTCTACATTTCTATAATTATGCAGATTTACAGCTTGATAAAAACTAAATACTCTGCTAAATATTCGAAATCTTATAAAAGATAATGAAATGCTACACAAGCATTAAATATAATAAAATCAATGTAAAATGGAAGAGTTAGAAAATAACTAACAATGACATGGATTCCATCGTTAGAAAGAATCAAAGTAGCAAATTCTCCGATCAACATCTTTCACCAGAAATCAATTAAAACACTATTTATAACAATATAAAAATAGAAGAATTTGTAAATAACATAAAAATGGAAGAAGAAATATGGTACCTGAATGAATTAAGAAGATGATGTTTGTAGCCGTTTTGTTTGGCTTAACTTAGGGTTATGTGAACCATGAAATTCACAAAATCCACTAAACAATAAATTGACCAATTAACATCTCAAATTAGTTATGAAATTAAAGATATAACACAATTAGTTACCTGATTTGTAGATTAATAGACTTGAACCAGGACCAATGATGGTGAATGATGTGGGTTTGTGGTTGGTGCTGGATATGTGAAATGAGATGAAAGGGGTAAAGTAGATTTGGGGAATATGAAATAGAGGGTAGGTAAGTGTGGAGACATTAATTTGATTTTGGGTGAAATTTTGGGCGGGATTTGGGGAAATTTTGGAGCGGGATGATAGAAAATTTTTCTAAGAAATTTTAAGAAAATTATTTAAACTAACTATAAAAATATATAAACTCAGTTTAGTCATTATTATTATTTTATTTTTTAACTCGGGTTTTCGGCTCAACATTTTGAGCCGACTAATCCCATGGTGACTATCCTTTTGGATAGCTCGAAGTCGGCGCAGGTGAACTTTCCTTGCCATCGGGCGAAAACTGGACTGGACTGGACCGGCTCGAGACTGAGTTATGACAAAACCATGAACCGAGGACCGCACCAAATGTGTATGGTCCGGTCCGGTTGGGACCTTCAGTCGGCCTGGTCCAAGAAGGCATAATGGTCGATTACCAGACTAGAGACACAGACCGATTAAAGGCCCAAAAGTCACAGACCGAGGACCGACCGGAAATGGATTGGTTTTGGTCGGTTTTGGTTCGGTCTGTTATGCTCACCCCCTGTTTAGATGTTAAATGGATTGTTAAACAAAGGCAGAGATGTGATATCGTCATACATTAGATGTTTAAACGAGGAGTACATATGATATCATTATATATGAGATGTTAAACGGGTATCGTTATACATAAGATGTTAAACGGGGGAGTAGATGTGATATCGTTGTACATGAGATGTTCAACGGATGAGTCGATGTGATATCATTGTACATGAGATGTTAAACGGAGGAGTATATGGGATATCGTTGTACATGAGATGTTAAACATAGTAGTCGAGATGGTATCTTTGTACATGAGATGTTTAATGAAGGATTCGATGTGATATCATGATACATGAGATGTTCAATGGATGAGTCGAGATGTTGTCATTTTACATGAGATGTTCAACGGAGTATTCTATATGCTATCCATGTACATGAGATGTTCAACGAATGAGTCGAGATGTTATCGTTGTACATGAGATGTTCAACGGAGTATTCTATATGCTATCATTGTACATGAGATGTTCAACTGATGAGTCGAGATGTTATCGTTTTACATGAGATGTTCAACGGAGTATTCTATATGCTATCGTTGTACCTGAGATATTCAACGGATGAGTCGAGATGTTATAGTTGTTCATCAAATGTTCAACGAAGTAGTCGATGTGCATCGTTATACATGAGATGTTCAACGGATGAGTCGAGATGCTATCGTTGTACATGAGATGTTCAACGGATGAGTCGAGATGTTACTCGTTATACAAGAAAAGTTTAACGAGTGATTCTATATCTAACGTTGGTACATGAGATGTCAACAACGGAATGAGATAAATTTATCGTTTTTACATTTGAGATGTTCAACGAAAGTATATGTGAAATATACTAGTAAATTTAAAATAATAATAATAATAATAATAATAATAATAAAAATAATAATAATAATAATAATAATAATAATAATAATAATAATAATAATAATAATAAGTATATGGACAAGTGTGCGGCTATTGGATATGGGTTTCTCCCATTTTCTTTCTCTTCCCTGTGGGAGTTAGAGGCAGACGCGGTTAGCTTGTTAAAGCGGATCAGAAAGTTTTCTATGACTTAGGACATTGGGGCCCGTTACATGCTTGTTTCATATTTTTAATAGATTATGTAATCTCTATGCTAAAGAGTGGGGGCCTGATTATATCTCGCTTCCCTCTAATATAGTTATAAATTCCATATATCAAATAAGTATGTTTTATAAATAATAATAATAATAATAATAATAATAATAATAAATAAAAATATATTTCTATAAAATATATTAGTATTAAAAAAATCTGATTTTAATTATAAATCTATTTTTATTTATATATTTTAAAAATAAAACATCACATTTATTTTTAAGTATATATATTAAAAATCTGTTTAATTAAAAGACCTCTTATATATAACCACATTGCAAACTATTACAAAAACAAAGGCCTAGTCCAGTTGGTAAATGTGTTGGCTTTGCGTTATGGGTGTAGTCGAGGTCTAGTTTTCGAACCCCGTGACTGGCGCTTTTCTTTTTAATTTTCTATTTAACTAAAACTCATGCCAAGCATATTAAGTTATAATGTGTGACAAAACTTGACACATAAACAATTACTTCATGTGACCATATATGGCATCTTGAATTTAGACACACAAACAATCAATGTGACTAATATCAAATTTAATGATAACCGATTTCCAATTTTACTCTAAATAATAGCCACATGAATATTTCACGATGTCGCTGTTATGAATATATTGGTCACCTATACTCACCTTAAATGCGGCCATAAACATAATTTAAATACACATTTGTGATATGGTGTGGCTATTATAAAGCCATATAGTCACATGATTATGCTAGAATTAAATGTGACTATACACATTAGAATTAAATATGACTATACACGTTAGCTTTTGGTGGAAAATAGAGGCGGGACAAGTGAATTGTCAAAAGAGGGAAAAATTTTACACGAGTAGGGGTGAGCATCGAACGAAAATCAGACCGGATCAGACCGACCCGAACGATAATAACGTACAAAACCAAGACTGATGACTCGGACCAAAGTTCTGACGAGTCGGTTGGGACCTTCAGTCGGTCTGGTTCGAGAAGGCATAATGGTCGATTACCGGACCAGACCGAGACCGATTTAGGCCAAAACCACAGACCGAGGACCGGACCGAAATGGGTTTGGTTCGCCCAATCTGGTTATGCTCACCACTGTTTAGAGGTTAAACAAAGATGTTAAACAAAGGAGTAGATGTGATATCGTTATACATGAGATGTTCAACAGAGGAGTACATGTGATATCGTTGTACATGAGATGTTAAACAAGGGAGTAGATGTGATATCGTTGTACATAAGATGTTAAACGGAGGAGTATGTGGGATATCGTTGTACATGAGATGTTAAATGGAGAAGTCGAGATGGTATCTTCATGAACAAAAATGAGATGTCAAAATAAGAGTCGATGTGATATCGAGGAATCAGAGATGTTCAACAAATGACTCGAGATGTCTCGTATATATAACATGAGATGTTCAACAAAGTATTCTATATGCTATCGTTGTACATGAGATTTGTTCAACGATGAGTTTGAGATTATCGATATATATGAGATGTTCAACGGAGGAGTATATGTGAAAATATATTAGTATTATAATAATAAAATAAAATACATAATAATAATAATAATAATATATTTCTATAAAAATATATTAGTAATAAAAAATCTGATTTTAATTATAAACCTATTTTTATTTATCTATATTTTAAAAATAAAACATCACTTTTATTTTTAAGTATATATATTAAAAACCTGTTTAATTAAAAGACCCCTTATATATAATCACATTGCAAACTATTACAAAAACAAAGGCCTGGTCTAGTTGGTAAATGTTGGCTTTGCGTTATGGGTGTAGTCGAGGTCTAGTTTTCGAACCCCGTGTCTGGCGCTTTATTTTAATTTTCTATTTAAGTAAAACTCCTACCAAGCATACTAAGTGGTTAGTACTGCTAGTGTAAATATATTACTACTGCTAGTACATAGTTAGTACTGCTAGTGAATATATTACTACTGCTAGTATAAAGTTAGTATAAGCCATAGTATAAACTTATGTACTGTGCTAGAAAGTTAGTACTGCTAGAGAACTACAATGAAAAATATTCTAAGTGTTTACTACTGCTGGTAATACAGTTAATGCTGCCAGTGAGACCAGTGAGAGTTAATGCTGCCAGTGGAAGTTACTACTGCTAGTACAAGTTAATGCTGCTGGTGTAAAAGTCACAACTGCTAATACGAAGTTACTACTGCTTGAGGAAAAGTTAAAGTTGCTAAGGAGATTACAACTGAAGATATGTATGGAATAGATTGTATGATAAGTATAGAATAGCTGTGTTAGATTTATCTAAGATAACTAAACCTTACAAGCTTAAGGGAATTCGTTCTATTAAAGTGGGATCAACAAACACATATACAGACTTCTATATGTGTTTGTTGATCCCACTTCATGCAATGAATATCAAATTAGAATCAAACTAGATAGACTATAAAACCCCATATCTAACCCCTTAAAATTACATAAGTTATCAGAAATGTGTGACCATATGTATCGAATTGTGACTACAACTTAAATAATGTGTGACAAAATATGACTCTTTGATTTAGACACCTAAATAAATACTTCATGTGACCATATATAACATCTTGAATTTAGTCACACAAACACTCAATGTGACTAATATCAAGGTTAATGATAACTGAGTTTACATTTTGCTATAAATAATAGTCACATGAATATTTCATAATTGTGACTATTTGAAGTATTGGTTCACATATAATACCTTAAAAAATGTAGCCAAAAACATAATTTAGAATACACATTTATATATGGAGTGAGCTATTGTAAATTCCTATAGTCCCCCCACATGATCAAGCTACAATTAAAGTGTGACTATCCACACATTAGGTTTTGGCAAGCAAACACACACTAAACTTTAGACACACATATTAACTTACGTGACCATATGTATCGAATTTTGGTTACACTTAATCATGTATGTCTATGGTTTAGTGTGACCATATATGACATTTGGTCACACTGTTCAAGTGTGTGACATATATTTGTCACTTTTAAATGTATATCGTGACTAATGCTTCAAACTTACTTTTCAGTTGTCACACATTTCAAATTCATATGTGGCTAAATATTCAGCAAAAAATAGCAGTCACTTTTAAATAATGTGTGACAAACTTGACTATATGATTTAGCCACATACACAATTACTTCATGTGACCATATATGGATTTTGGTCACACTGTTCAATTGTGTGACATATATTTGTCACATATGTATATATATATATATATATATAGTGTGACTAAGGTTTCAAACTTATTTTGAATCTGTCACACGTCCCAAATTATAAGTGACTAAATAATCAATAAAAAATTACCAGTTAAGTCTAGTCACATAAATATTCAAATGTGTGACAATGAAATTCTGAAATGGTCACACAAAATGAGTTCAAGTGTGGCTGTTTATTTTATCCTGGTACATTTAGTCACATAAATATCTGACTGTGTGGCCGTTCAAAAAACAACATGTGTGAACAAATCCACTTTTTGTACTAGTGTTTGGGTCTAGATGGGTCTTTTAGTAGGATGGGTCTAGATGAGTTTGGGTTTAGATGGGTTTGGGTCTAGATGGGTCTTAAGGAGAATGTTGGGTTTTTTTTAACCCTTTTTTTAATCATGAAATTCCTGTAAACTAAGACAAATATTATTCAGCATTATTTTTTTGAACAAAAACAAGCGTTTAACTATTTAGGGTTAATACACAAACAGCGTACTAAAGTTTCCAACAAAGTTGGCCTAAGTAACTAGAGTTTCATTTTGTTCATCTGAGTTACCCAAGTTTGCTTGACCGGTTGTTTACGTTACTCCTTATATTGCAACTTAGGATAACAGGTTAAAATCCTACGTGGCAAGGTCAAATGACTAAAATACCCCCATCTTCAACCCCAGTTTCATTTTGTTGCTTTTTTTCAGAAAAGTAAAACCATCCCATGCTAGCGAAAACACTACGATGTAAAAATTCAACAATACTTTTTGTGTTAAAAATAATACTTTTTTTTGGATATTGAATATTAGCTTAGATTAATAGGTATATGTTTTTGGGTTATGCTGTTGATGTTAAAGTGTGTTTATGTGGATTCAAAAGCTGAAAATGGAATTGTTTTAATTAATGGTGAAAGTGGAATAGCAGAGATAGATAGTAACTTTATGTGCAACAATGGATTGGTGGCCACCTGAAAAATGTGACTAGTACTTGTAGCTGAGATCATGCTTCACTCCTCAATGTGGTATTTGTTTAGATAATTTCTTCTTAAATCTTAATGTCGTTTTGTTTAGGGGTTTCATTTGGTTTTTCGATTTTACTTCTTTGCAGGATCTTAACAACACAATTTTTCAAAATGCAATCAAAGGTGAAGAATGCTCCCTGGTCATATGTTTTAGTCTACTCCATCTCATCCATACCTTCACCAGAAAAACCTTTCTCCTGAACATTTTTTGAATGGAGGTCGAGTTTCCAATAAAGGTTGATGCCATTTTCAAGCCAGTTGACGGGATATCACAGACAGTGGATTTCACATTGTTAGGGATCCACTTAACGAAGTAAGAAGAGTTCTTGTTTTGGACATTTTGAATTTGCTCATCAACTTCCTTGGTGCTCACCTTTCCACGGTAGATGGCTGGTGCAGTCAAGTAACGCCCATGACGTGGGTCAGCATCACACATCATGTTCTTGGCATCCCACATATGTTGAGTGAGTTAAGATACTGTGAGTGCACGGTATTGTTGGGATCCACGTGAGGTAAGTGGAGCAAAACCAACCATGAAAAAATAGAGACGGGGAATGGGATCTTTTGATTGGATAAAAAGTACTATTTACTTGTTAAAAAATGTGGGGTTCATGTGACAACAGGTTATCACCCGGTAACCCTTCCATGGAGTAATATGAATGTAACTTATACAAATATTAGGTAACCTAATTAACCAACCCGTGAACTTGGGTAACTTAGATGAACAAAATGGAACTCTAGTTACTTAGGCCAACTTTTTTGAAAACTTTAGTACCATGTTTGTGTATTAACCCAACTATTTATATATAAAAACTCTACACTGTAACACAATGAAAACAAAATGCGTACATATATTTTTAATTTCTAGTTTCTTATCAAGAACAATATAATGCGTACATATATTTTTAATTTCTAGATGGGTTTGGGTCTAGATGGGTCGGGTCTATATGGGTCGGGTCTAGATGGGTTGGTTCTGGGTCTAGATGGGTTTGGTACCTTATTTTTTTAACGTTTGTTGTCCATTTTTGACCGTTTTCGTGCGTTTTTGATCTATTTCGAATGATTTCAATTGATTTCGACCGTTTTCAGCCGATTTTGATCGTTTTCGACCCATTTCCACCGTTTTTGACCGTTTTCGAACCTTTACGTCCGTGGACGATCATTTTCGATCGTTTGAAACCTTTTCGACCGATTTCATTCGTTTTTTGACCGTTTTCTTGCGTTTTCGACAGTTTTCATTCGTTTTCCTAAGTTTTCAAGCTTTTTGAACGGTTTCGTCCATTTTTAAACGTTATGAAACGTTTTTGTACGTTTTCGTCTATTTTTGTACAATTTGTTCGTTTACATACGTCCTTCCCCGTTTTCCTCTGTTTTTCTTGGTTTTCCTACGTTGCGTTCGTTTTCGTACATTTCGTATGATTTTATACGTCTTTATACTCTTTTATGCATTCTTATAAAAAGTACTAGAACGGATAAACATTTGAAAACGTTCAAAAACTTATATAAGCGTACAAACGTAGAAAGATGTACAAAACGAACGAAAACGGACGAAAACTTAGAAGATCATGAGAAAACGTACCAAAAGGTAAGAAAACGTAAGAAAATGGACAAAAACGGTCGAAGACGTACAAAAACGGTCGAAATCGGTTAAAAATGGTCGAAAACAGTCGAAATCGTTCGAAAACAGTCGAAATCGTTCGAAAACGGTCGAAATCGGTCGAAACGGATGAAATCGGTCGAAATCTGTTGAATCGGTCGAAAACGTATAAAAACGTTAAAAACGGATGAAAATGATATACCCAACAAAACCCATCTATAAATATTAAGGGAGACCCAACTAGACCCGTCCCTTAAAATATTTACCCAACTAGACCCATTTATAATATTAAGGGTAAAATGCTATACCCATCTAGACCGATCTATAAATTTAAGAGAGACCTATCTTTTAAGAATATTTAACCAACTAGACCCAAATTTAACCAATGGGTCTAAAATTGCCACTGCTCACTAGTGAAAACCAAAATGCAATTCATACATTTACCTTACGGGTTCGATTAATGTTTATTGAAAATCGAGACTGTAAGTTGTTACAGAAAACATACGAAATTTCTAGCAAATTGACAAGGGTTCGTTAG